>JAYMFT010031796.1:0-15964 GCA_038088735.1 Panulirus argus
TCTCTACCTTCTCATGTCTTTCCCAATAACTATGACCTGGCTCATTTCAAGAGACAGGTTTTTCACTGTCTCAAAAAATTGTAAATACTTTCCCTGTCTGTTTTTCCCCCTTTCTCAATTCTCTGTATATTCCAATTAGAGCCCGGCCTTGATGTGGACTTTTGTCCATGGCTGGAGTCTTCAACATAAAAAAGAAAAAAAAGTCGGGTGCCGCAAGGATTGTAAAAGATTACACGTTCACAAATAACTTGCTGTGATATCGGATTGAGTCTCATTTCTTCTTAGAAGTCTTACCTCACAATTATGGCTTTTGTGTATTGATAAGTTTATGGGCCAGACCTCCTAAAAGAAATCAGGGCGTCAGGTAGTAAATCATAACTAACCCGTTTTACAAGCAAGGGAGCCGTTTTAAAAGGCGCGGCATAGCTAGCATTATTGATTAGTATATATGCTTTCTGGAAATCGATTGTAGAGGTGCTGTATTATAGTTTTGTTTTCAAATTAGTCATCGTAATAATCAAAATAAATCGAATGATTTTTTAAGTCTGGAACTATTGTCGTGATGATTTTTATTCCAAAGGAGCATGAATATTTACCCGTAACACAAGTGAAGCAGTGCTGTTTATTTAGATTTGGCACCGGTTTTCTATCTTCCCAAGTTCTTTGTTGTTGGTCAAGAAAAAAAAAAAATCGGTCTGACAGTGAAGTTTAGTAAGTTTAGTACTATATTACGAGCCTTTGGTATGATGGCCAAACGTTACATCCCTTGTGGGTGATGGGTGAACGTTGCCACTCAGGTGTGATGAATGCACGTTACAACCCTCGGGTGTGATGAGCGTGCGTTACAACCCTTGGGGGTGATGGGCATACAGTACCGCCTTTCGGTATGATGGGCTGACGTTACGACTCTTTGTGTGATGGGCATACGTTACGATTCTTGGGTATATAACTGGCATTACCCTTGGCCGGAAGTTTTAAGGATCAGCTCAAACACCAGCTCATCGTGCTCAGGGGTTAACTTATGATTGACAAGCAGGAACGGGTTAACTTATGATTGACAAGCAGGAACGAGTTCATCTGTCATTTTCAGAAGTGTTACTTATTATTTTCATGGCTTACATAAAACTTGTAGACGTTGATTTTTTTTTTTGTACTTTCATTAATGCTAAGCTCTTGTATGTAATTAGCGTTCAGTTTTTAGAAGTTTTTCTCAAGCTAAACAGAGCAGAATAACCATTAGGCTTCAGCACTGTGCATATTTTACAAATCAATCAATCAATCCTTTAAGTCCATGTTCTTGATTTGTAACGTATTTAATGATTATAAGATAATATGAAAATAGATATATTAATGGCAGGTTTTGTTAAGCATCTGACAGTGGAGTTTGAGAAGAGCCCTGTGGGCACCTGGCCATTTGCTATTAACGGTCAGACAGGGTGGAAGGCAGGGCATTCTTTTAAGGAATATTCACCACTGGGACAGATTTTCAGAATGGCTCTTTTATATGCGTGGAGATAAATGATAACTGTCCTGATAGAAAACTCTCAAAGAATATTACGATTCACGTTATTTTACTAAAAAGGGCCTCCAAGGGCATGGTTTTTCGTGGCAAAAATGGCTTTTTGTTCTTGAGCACTGGGAGAGAAAGACTTACAGAGGGAATTGCACCTATTCCTAAGTATGTTAACTGATGCCTTAGCGGAGGGTCAGGAGAGCCAACGTTAGGTACAACGCTGCTACTAGTGGAAGGGAGGAGGACTTGCTGCTCCTCCCTCGCCCACCATAAATTATGTTATTGAATCCGCGATATGTCCCTGCCAGTCTGTTGGCAGCCGTCTTGTGACATTGATTTCAGGGGAAGCAGAAAGTACGCTGATCGATGGACAACCTCAGGATGACAAGTGGTTGTAAATAATACACGCGACCGTAAGAAAGAGTGAACGAGTTAGTATGCTATCCTGGGGATAGCAGAGAGGGCGAGGTAGGGGGTTATTACTGAAAATACATACTGTTGGTTAGGTACTGGCAGGACCGGTTCTTTGGTGTCAGTTTCGTCGGGAGAAGGAGTCCGCGGAGGGAGGCGACAACAGATTACCTTGCAGAAGAGCCATTGGCGATGCTGAGTCCGTTGTCCTTGGCCAGGCTTGGAAGGCGTCATGTCCTCAAAATGTGTACGACTGATGCTGGAGGAGGATCACTACTGCTCCACATTAATGTAGTGACATACGTCTAAGGAACCAGTGTCGTGCCTTTTCTACTGAACAGAAATACCTCAAGTATCATATTGAAGGGGGGATATGTAAGGTAGCAACCAGGATCACTTGGCGAATATGGTCTTTATACTGACTCTTAGAGAGTCTGCTCGGTGACCAGGCCATCATATTCAAGGGTCATACTCTCGTGGTCAAGGATCTTATCATCGCACAGAAGGTGATGCCCAAACATTAGTATGTGAGCTCCTGCGGAGGCTACTCAAGTGCCGTCCTGCTCAAGGGTTGTACCTTCATTCTCATGGGTCGTGTTGTCGTGTTCAAAGGGTTATCAAGAGGTCTTAGGAAGGGAAGGCAGCTTGTGGACGGTGGTGACAGGCAGGTTCGGCGTGGACCAGCCGGATGCAGGTGATGTTTTAGATCGTCTCGCTCTGATTTTTTTTTTTTTTTTTTTTTTTTTTTTTTTGTAACACCTTAAGCATTTAGAAAGATATTGATGGTCAGATAAGCTTTTATTTTTCATATGTAGATAGAAATTCCTGTATTATGTTATAGATGTACTTTATCTTGGATATGTAGTACATGTATGGTTTTTATCGATCGTGGGCACATAAAACCCCATCGTCCACCGGTATATTTGGTATGGCAGAGCGCTGCACGACGGTGCCCATCTTCATTTCGATGGTACGACCATCGAGCACAAGAAGATCCTCATGAGCATTACTTAATTTTTTTAGACGACACTGAGACCCATGGGTATGTATAGTCAGGCCATCATCTTACCCACGGGTCGCACCGTATATGTGCTCGTTAATGTATATACTTTCACTGCATCTACCACAGGTTTCCGTTCACTCTTATTGATTATTTTTTTTTAGCTGTTGGAGGGGAGGTGGTAATACGAGTCATTCTATTTCCAGTAACCTTCTGTCACACGCATAACATACAGAAATTTAAAAGGAAATATGATGTAGAATGTTCGAGAGATGGGAGACCCACAAGAGTAAAACTCTCCCCGAACAGTGCAAATAAATCATTGGAAATAGACTAAGAGGTTGTTATATACATAGTAAGAATAACAGAGTTGTTGGGGATAGGATAAATTGTGATGCGTTGGGTGTTGTGGTGTAAGGGTTGGTGGTGGCTGGATGGGTGGGAGGAGCGTGTGGATGACTCACCGTCAGGGTCTCGTTACTCCACGTGGCCTAGCACTTCCTTATCCACCACCACCACCCCTCCTCCTCCTCCTCCTCCTCCTCCTCCTCCCACCACCACTACTACAACAACCACCTCTAGCTCCCCCTGCCACTATCACTACCGCTGCCACCACCACTACCTCAACTAACACAGCCGCCACCACTTCATTACCATCAACGCCACTGCCTGTATCCACCATTCCACAAACGCTATCTCTACTTCCCCAACCACTACTACTTCCTCAACCACCATAACCTCTTCCATTATCTCCAGTAGCACCGCCACTACCTCTGCCTTCCTTAACACCACCACTATTTCCCCCTACCACAACCACTCCCTCCTCGACATTTTCCTTCCCCACCACTACCATATTTACCTGTCCCTCCCCTCTCACCACCACTACCTCCTCTACCTCCCCCACCACTACCGCCATCTCTTCCTCTCCCAACACCTTAACTTCCTCCACCACCACTTCTTCCTCCTCCTTTACCACTATTGCCTGTAGCTTTCCTTTCCCCTCTACCAACACGAGTTCTACCTCTCTCCTCCTTTCGACACCACCTCTAACTACTCCTCCCCAGCTACCAATACTCCTTCCTCCGCTTCTCCATCACCATTACTACCTACCCTGCCACCACCACTACTACTTGCCGAACCATTTACACCTATCATACTGCATTCTCTTCCCCTTCTTCTTACAGCCAGTACCTCTCCGTCACCAACACCTCCCTTCCTCTTCCCTCACTACTTCCTCTACTATCACGAACTAGGTTTCTGGTTGTCACCAACACCACTACCTCTTCTCTTAAATCAACCATTACCTCCCTCTTCCACTACCTCTCCAGCTACCATGACCATAACCTCCCTTTTCATCACCATTACCACAGCTTCCCTTACCACTAACACTTCTACCCCCCCCCCCGTCTTCAACCACCCCTACTACCACTACCTCCCCTTTCACCACCACTTTTTCCACCACCACCACTATTTCCACCTCCCATCCCCACCTTTACCATGACAACCACTACTACTTCATCTTTCATGCATTTCTTCATCATCCCTAGTGCTATAACAATACCATCCCCCTCTCTCTCCCATCACCACCACCACCTCTACTTCCATGACATTACCCCCTTCATCCCCCTTACCATCACCATTTCCATCAACCCTGCCTCCTCTTCATCCTCCCCACCACCCAGCCTCTCTTACCGTCACCATATCTGCCTTCCCCTACACCACAGCTACCTCCCTTACCATCATCACCACCTCTCCCTCCCCCTACACCATCACTACCTCTACCTTTCCCTCCACCACCACCGCCTCCGTACCTTTACCTCCCCTTCCTCCAACAGCACCTTATTTTCCCGCCACCACTGCATTCCCCTCGACACTACATCCCCTACTACCTCCAGCAGCTTTCCCACCAGCACCTAATTCTCCATCGCCGCCATCATATCCTCCTCCCCTTCCCCCACCACCACTTCTACCTCCCCTATCATTACCGCCACCACCTTCTTCCTTACCATCACTTCCATTTCCACCACGACCACTTCCGCCCTCTCCTCCTCCTCCACCACCAGCCTCTGTCACCACCACTACCGGCAACTCTCGCATCACTGCGGATGTTTTTCCTCGTTTGTCTGTTGTGCATGGTGTGAGTGGAGGCTGGGTCTCCCGGTCTTGTGTGGCTGTTTGTACCACTCGTGTGTGGTTTTGTTTGCCTGTTTTGGTGTGGTTGTGTAGCAGTTTAGAGTGGCTGTGTGTACTAGTCTAGTGTGGCTGTGTACAAGTCTAGCAGTGTGGCAGTGTAAACCAGTCTAGTGTGGCTCTGTGTACTAGTCTAGCATGACTGTAGAAGTCTAGTGGTGTGGCAGTGTGTACCAGTCCAGTGTGGCTCTGTGTTCCAGTCTAGCGTGGTTTTGTGTACAGTTATAACTGTGAACCATGACTGGAGCGCACGGCCAGCCGCACTCTCTTGTAACTGTATTAATGTGTCCGTCATTAAGCGGGAGGGGGGGGCATAGTGGAAGAATTAGTTAAATATATTATTGTTTAGAGCAGTTCAGTGAGGATAGGTAGATTATGGGTAGTTTACATAAACTTGAAGGGCTAAGAAAGCCTGGTGTGTGTGTATGTCTGGAAATATCAGGGAACGTACCTTATGCAAGCGTAATACATACACATGGGCGCACTTACACATCTTTGTCAGTTGGTACATCCCTTTGAGCGCGACGGTACTACTCCTTCTCCTTCGATGTGATGGCCTCGCCTCTGACCTGACTCGTAGTGGTGTCAGGTCAAGATGCCAGGCCATCGTGCCCTAAGGGGGATGAGAGTGCCTTATATAGATGTGGTACATTGTACAGGGAAACGGTAGGTAGGCAGAAGACGTTTCCCCAGTGGTGTAGGGAAACGCACGTTAAGTATCGAGGCCTGGAAGACTTGGCCACACCTGTGCTGGTGCTGCAACATTAAACCTTCAGAACGAGACGAGAGCATCATTGCCACCCACCTGGGTATCCTGAAGTACATTTCATGAATACCTATCTTAGGTTCCTTCAACAGGTAACCTTGTTAAAGGCCTGTAAGTGGTCTGTCACCTGTCTCCTCAGTTTCTTCTCCCTTGACCTTTATCTCTCTCTACCTCTCTCCTTTCTTGACCTTGCCTTCGTTCTTTTCACTGAACTGACTGACCTTTCTCTCATCTTCCGTATTCCAGTCGCTTCTCGCACCCCCACCCCCACGCCCCACCCAGCTTGCCCTGACCCTCCCTGCTGTCCTGACCTTAAGAAGGCTTTCCGTACGGGCTTAGCTTTTCATTTGGTTTATGCTCCCGATATCAGATCTTGTGAAAATTCTCCCTTCCTAACAGACGCATTTCTGAGCTAGGTTTGGCTTGCATAGCCTAGAGTAGACTACACGATTTTTTTTTCTTTTTTTGGAGAATCTTCAGGTGATCCCTGATCTTCCTCTTACCCTACTTCCCCACAGCCGTGACCTTACCCTCCCTCTTACCCTACTTCCCCACAGCCGTGACCTTACCCTCCACGTCCTCCCTTCTGCCCCAGCCGTACCTTCACCTTCCCAACTACCCTGACCTTGCTCTAACCCTCCCGACTGCTGTGACCTTACCCTCATTATCCCTGCCTCTCGAACTTTACCATTACTTACTCTTCTACTCTGACCTTATCCTCAACCTCCTACTGCTGTTACGATCCCCTCATCTTCCCTACTACCCTAACCTTACCTTCACCTTCCTTACAACTCTGACCTTTCCCTAACCTTCCCTACTACCCTAACCTTACCTTCACCTTCCTTACAACTCTGACCTTTCCCTAACCTTCCCTACTCCTCTAACCTTTTCTTCATGTATGCTCTCCTGATCGATCATTCCTTCACCTTCCCTTCTCTGCTGACCTTTTTCTCACCTTTCAAACTCTTCTGATGTTTCCTTTACGTTTTGTGTTCAGACCTGTCCCTCTCATTTTCTGATCTGGCTCCTCCCTCACCTTCCCTGCTCTGTTGACCTTTACTTCACCTTTCTGACTCTCCTGACCTTTTTCTTGCCATCATCATTCTTCTAACATTTCCTCCACCTTCACTTACTCTTCCTACCTTTCTTTCACCTTCCCTGCTCTCCTGATCTTTCCTGCACCTTCCCTGCTTTCTTGACATTTTCCTTCCCATTGTTAATCTTTTGATTTTTTCTTCTTCATTTTTACTCCCCATACGTTTACTTCACCTTCCATATTCAAATAACCGTTCTGTCACATTCCTTACTCTTCTGACTTTCTGCACCTTCCCTACTTTACTGAACTTCTTACCTTCCCATCTCCCCATGAACTTTTTCTCACTTTTTTTCTCCTGACTTTCATCTTCCTTACTCTTGACCTTTTCTGCTTTCCTTTCTTCTCTGACCTTTCCTTCACTTTCCCTACCTATTCTTTCTCTCCTGGCATATCCTTCACCTTTCCTACTCTCCTGACCTGTCCCTCACCATCCTTACTTTCCTGACCTTTCCTTCACCATCCTTATTTTCCTTACCTTTCCTTCAACCTACTTACTCTCCATACCTTTTTTCACTTCCATTACTCTTATGTCCTTTCCTTCACCCTCCTAACTCTCCTGTTTTTTCCTCATCTTACTTGCTCTCCTATTCTTTCTACTACCTCATTTATTTTCCTGACCATTCCTTCTTTTTCCTGTTCTCTTGAGCTTTCCTTCACCTTCCATGCTCTCATCATTCCTTCACCTACCCTAAACTCCTAATCTTTCCTTTACCTTCCTCAGTCTCCTGACCGTATCTTCCTGACTGTCCTGACCTTTTCCTACTCTCCAGACCATTCCTGCACCATCCCTTCTTTCATGACCATTCCCACACCTCTACTCTCCCGGTCTTTCCTTCAATCTGATGCACTGATATTTCCCTGATATACTCTCCCTATTCTTTTGTTCTTTACTTGACTTGTTTACCTCCCTGCTAGTGTTACTGGTGAATATGTATGGTGCAGGTGTGACTGGTGATTATGTATGATGAAAGTGTGAGCAGCAATTATGTATGGCATGTGACTGGCGAGGACGCATGGTGAGGTATGAATGGTATGTATGAAACAGATGCGACTGGCTAGTAGGTAGATTGCAGGTGTATGGTGTGTACTTGTATAGTTTAGATATATGTGGTGAGCATACATGTGCAGTGGTCCATGGCAAGCACACTTACTACAGGTGTATATTGAGCATGTGTGCATATTTGTGATGATACATAGCAAGGGTTTGTGGTGTGCATTCATTATGCTGGTGTGTTAGTGTTGAGCATTCAGATTTCTGTTGTGCATGTGGTGTGCATACATTGTGCAGGTGTGTGTGGTGGGCATACATGGTGCAGGTTTGTGTGGCAGGCGTACAAGGCATAGGTTTGTGTGGCGGGCATAAAAGGCATTGGTTTGTGTGATGGTCATACATGGTACAGGTTTGTGTGATGGGCATACATGGTAAATTTTTGTGGCAGGCATACATGATGTAGGTTTGTGTGGTGGGCATACATAGTCTGGGTTTGCATTTTGGACATACATGGTACAGGTTTGTGACGTGTGAATAGTGCCGAAGGATATGGTGAGCATACTTAATGCTGGTGTGTGATGAGTATATGTATGGTTGGTGTGGGGTGAGTGTACATGGTACAGATGTGTGTGGCATATGTGCATTGTACAGTTGTGTGTTCCAGGTGTACATAGTCCAAGTGTGAGAGTGGTGAGCATACATAGTTAAGGTGAGTGAGATGGGTATACATGGTGCAGGTGTGTGTGGTTACTGCACATTGTGCAGATGAGTTTGGTGAGCGTAGATAGTGCAGGTGTTTGTAGTAAGCTAGCATAGTCCAGGTGTATATTGCAAGCATAGATAGTGTAGGTTGAGCTTTCATATCGCAGGTGTGTGTTGCAAGCAGGCATAGTGGAGATGTATGTTGCAAACATAAATGGTGTAGGTGTATGTGGTGAGCTTACTTGGTGCAGGTGTGTGGTAAGTTTACATAGTGCAGGTGAATGGGGAGTGTACACACAGTCAAAAGAGTATCTTTATTGATAGGTCCAATGAATGCTAAAATGAACAATTTGACTCCTTTTGTCATGGTAGGGTTAGTAAATGTGATTGTAAGGTGCATTTCCTGATGATAATGGTAACTCTTCTTTATAGCGATAACCATCATATATGTAAAATAAAAATGTTCCATTTGCCTTTGTGAAAATAGTATCTTCACCTTTGCAATATAGTGTTTCTCGCACATAGACAAATAGTGTTGATATCAGGGGATGAGTTGCCATATAGGAAAAATAGAAAAATATCACAGGAAGTGAGAATATACCATAAAGTGTGTATTTTTTAGGCTCTTAAATGTTATATCATTATATTTATGTAATATGATTGCTGCACACCTTGAATCCTGAAACAATACTAGAAATTTTCCTTTTTCTTTGCCTTCTAAACACACTACTCATGTTTCAAATTGTGATAAGCTCCACAATTTGCTAACTGCATGTATGAGTAATAACATGCTTCCTTATTCATATATAACAAGTGGTCATTATTTGCAGATTCTGAGGTAGAGTTTTTTACCATTTGGAATTGAGTTATGTTTTCACATATGGTAAACTATAATAGGTGATATTGTCACTCTGTCACCTTTGTCATCCAACATGGAATCATATCAGAGGAGCTATGATAGAGGCAGGGGTGGTTACACCAAATACTAATATGATAAAAGTGGTTTCCCTAATATTTTTTTACCTTATAGTAAATAATTAAACATTCTTGTAAAGCAAATAAATGTTAGATTCACAGATAAGATTGGGTTTTGTCAACATTTTATTACATGCTTGCAATGCAATGAAATTACATCCAGCATGAACAATCAGGCACTCATGCAGAACTTTGTTGTATGCTCCCTGAACTATTCATATTTCAGTTCATTTATTTTTATTTCATTTTATGTCTGTATAATCAATCTTCAACATTTGGCATTGGTTTCATAAGACACCAATATTTTATCAGGATTTCTTATTTCATATGTGAATGACAGTCAAGATAAGATTACTTGAGTGTTAATATACTCTAATGATAAGCATGGACAGACGCATGTTTCCAACATTAACATGCAATGTTCTTAGCATGTGATCACACATGGATGATCTGTTATTGTGGTCCTTTGTCTTCATCCATATTTTACATAACCATTTAGATGACATGCAAAAGAAATGTGTTATGACAAATGACAGAAAATGGCACTAGCAATCCATATCTCATCATATCAGGAAAACAGGGCTTCCAGTGTTTAGTTCGGTGTGTCATATTGTCAAACTCAAAATTTTAGTTACTTTTTTATTTTGTGTACATAGAGCAAGTATTTGGTATACATATATAGTACAGGTTTGGATGAGGAGCATTTATAGTGCAAGTGTGTGGTAAGTGTTCATTGTGCAGGTGTATGTGTCAAGAATACACAGTGCAAGTATGTGTTGAGCAACCATGGTATAGGTGTGTGGTGAACATATGTAGTGCCACTGTATGTGGTGAGCATATATAATGAGGTGTATGGTGTTTGCATAGTGCAGATATTTACCAAGAGTCAGTGTGCAGGTGTGTGTTGAGTGTACATAGTTCAGGTGTGTGGTGAGAATACATAGTGCAGGTATGTGTGGTGAGCATACATAGTGTGTAGTTGCTGAGTGAACATATTACAGATTAGTGACAAGAATAAATAATGCAAGTGTCTGGCAAGCATGCATAGTGCACGTGCATGGTGAGCATGCATAGTTCAGATATGTAGTGAGGATACTAAATGCAGGTGTGTGGTGAGCTTACATAGTTTAGGTATGCAGAGAGTGTACATAGTGCAGATGTGACAAGAATGCACATGCATAGTGTATACCTGAAGTCTTCTGGGGTCTTTTATCCCCATATCCCAGGCTGAGCCCAGGCTGTTGGGTAGAGTCATTGGACAGTCATGCCATTGGATGCCGCAGTCCCTTATTCTGGCTGGTTTTGTACACTTAGTAGCTACTTGTATAGTGTACTTTTAAACTTCTCTACTGTGCATCCCATGATGTTTCTGATGATAGCAGGCAAGGTGTTGAAGAGTATTGGGCCCCACATGTTTACATTCTCTTTTTGTGCATATTGGACCTTTGGATTAGTGGTAGTGTTTCCCAAAGTCTTCCATGCTTGTCATGCCTGTTGTATATTATTTCTGAATGTAAGTGCAGAATTGTGTAGTGATTTTATCTAGTGCAGCTTTGTGGCAAGCACCCTTAATGCAGTTGTGTAGTGAGTGTATATAGTGCAGATGTGTGTTGAGTGTTTATAATGCAGATGTGTGGTGTGTGAACATAGTGCAGATGTGTTGTGAGAGTACATAGTGAAGGTGTTTGGTGAACGTATGAAGTGCAGATGAGTAGTACAAGCTATGTATTGCAGGTGAGTGGTGAGCATGAGGCATCAACCTGTGTGGCACTAGTCCTGGCCGCCACTGCTGGAGGTATAATCAATATTAGCTGGTGTTCAGGGAATGGTGTCACCCTCCACACACACACACACACACACCACTTCAGCATGCATGTACATACATACTCTAGCATCTGCGTTCACACCAGTGCCTGTACACACACACACACACACACACACACACACACTTCCAGTATTGCTGCTGCTGCTGTTTAGCTTCTCCATTATGTATACCATATACTCCCCTCAGAGCCAGATTTTTCCTCTCTCCCAATCACCATATCCAGCACTCCTTGCTATTCCTCACTTAGCATCTCTACTCTTCCAGCTCTGCAGTTCATGCCCTCCTCTTCCATTTCTTTGCTTTTCATGCAGGGTTGTACAGGAAGGAAGAGTATGGGTTTGAAAAAAACGGAAGACAGTCGTAAAGTGTAAAGATGTATGTTGTACTGTTACTGAAATGTGAGAGATGTTGATGATGAATTTGCAGTATACTCCTGTCATTTTAGGTTAATGTTTGTGTAGTAATATTAGGGTTTCGTATACCACCATCATACTGGGTTTGTGTGTGTGTAAGATACTATGTATTGGTTTGGTGTAACCCTTTGTACTGTGTGTGTTATGGGAGGCAAGTTTTACACTTGTGTTCTCTCCTTTGACCTTATATGTATGTACCATGTCTTTACTTGTATGTGTGTATACACATATATGTGTCTGTGCATTATGCGTTAGTTTAGAATAATCCCCATCATGATGTTTGTCTGTGTATATAGTGATACTGTATGTTGGTTTAACAAGGAAAGCAGCTAAAAAAGGGTTGGAAATGTTCATTTTGTGCTGTATTGAGTGAATGTTTTTGGTAGGTCATTTAGATTTCAAGGTAACCAAGTCCCCTTTCTCTCCGCACTCTCCTCATCCCTTTCTAATCCTCACCCCTTTTTCCTTATTATTTCAAACTTGCAACTTCTTTCCCATTCCTCTTTTATTCTTTCCTCATGCCTTTTGTATTGTCACTCTCTCCTCTTCCATTCTCACTATACCCTCCCCCAACATCACTACTCTTCCCCCTCTTATTTCCCAACCTATGCTTCACCAGCAGGGAATTAGTTTGTGGTTGAAGGATGATTCATGTCTCTTGTTTATGTATGTTGATGATAGTTGAGTTAATGTGTCTTAGGTGTTTCAGAACTTATCCCCTTGAGCATGATGGTGCAGCCATTTGATATTATGGCTTGTCATTGACCTTATCTTTAAGGTTCAAGTTCGAGAGCAGGCCATCATACTCAAAGGTCGAATGGTTGTGCCGAAGAATTATACCATCATGCTCAGGAGATTTCAACAGTTTCCACATACTTCTACATGGGTTCATCTAGCTGATGCTTAGGGTTAATCATGTATTTCATGGGTCATCTGTATGACAAAAGGTGGGTCATTGAATATGGAGCTTCCAGTTGTTTACCTTTAAAATCCTTAAAGGATGTCATAGTGAGGAAGTATCCGTGCTACTAGTGTTTTCCGCACAGTTGTGTTTATTGAGGAAACTTATATTCATGATGGTGACTGCAATTTACAAACACACACACATACATTAGGAGAAAAGTAAAGGAGACTGACTGTCTTCTGGCAAATAACAGAATCTTTTTCAAGGATTGAAATAAGGAAATGTTTAGCAAGCTTATCTTATCTTACATAAGGCCAAAAGTAGAATATGCTAATAAAGATTGGTCGCTGCATCCAAAGAAGCACACAAAACCAATAGTAAAGGTGCAGAGGAAAACAAAGATGGTACCAGAATCAATAGAACTAAGCTACAGAGAAAGGCTATCCTGAACCTGTAAGTTTTTAAAATGGATAGATGATGTGGACAGTAAATCATTCTTCGAGGGATATAAGGATAAAGCCACCTGAGGACATCACATAAAATTAAGCAAGAAGCTTGATGATTTTGGTGCATAGAAGTACTTGTATAGCATTAAAGTGCTGAATGATTGGAATAGAATGACTGACGACAGTATGCTTAAAATGAAGTTTCATGGTAGTAGAAATTGTTCAAGAAATTGGGCCTCACGAGTATATAACACACACACACACACACACACACACACGAGAGAGAGAGAGAGAGATTCTGTTCTTGATGTCACTGGGGAAAGACAAAGTATCAAGGAATGAAGAAAGGATCAGTGACATACCTATCTCAAAGAAAAGAGACTGATCATGAGTGTAGCAATGGCAAGTGTGATTTAGGAGGTATTGGCGGTGATAATTTTGGGATGGAGTGTGTAGTAGTAGTAGGTGTGGACTAGGAGGTGGGTAGCAATGGCAGGTAGCAAGGGCATATAGTTGTGACAGGTATGTGATGGGGGCATATAACAGTGGCAGATGTGGGATGGGAGACAAGGAATAATGGCAGGTGGAGGCTGCAGGTAGTGAGAGTTGTGGACAGATGATGGCTGTGCTGTTGTTCTTTCACAACCACTGTTACATATGTTGTTCCAACCTCCATTCTGGACTGACAGACTGCACAGAACAGATAAAGCTGAAAGGAAGATACGTAGAGATGTTATTAAGTGTTCTTATTGATAGAAAGGATGTTTGCATTTAAGGATGAGTGGCTGGTGTTACATATGGCTTAGTTTACTGGGTGATTTGGGACATAACCCGATGGAATGGTGCAGGGAATATATAAAACTTTTGAAAAGTTCCATGTGTGTGATTTTGTTAGACATATTTGAGAAAAAGAACTAGGTAATCAGTTAGGAAGTCAGTGCTATTTTGTTTAGGATATCTTCTGGTTGGACTGTTTTATATGTCACAGAAATTTATGATTTTATAGGTGACCAGCTTATATTGATTTGGGTTTGAGAGTATGGATAGAACCAAACCAACATTTGATTGCTTTTGTCGTTATATAGACTTCCTCCGAGCATGATGGACACCTAACCTTGGTTTTAAGGTAGATGATTGGTTTGGCTGAGCCTAGGGTAATACATGTTCATAAATTATAATGATTTCTATAGTTGACTGGAAGTGAGTCTAAGACACCCAGTTCATCTGGAAATAATATACAGTAGAAAGAAAACTGCTGTTTGCTGTACTAGATATCTTGGGTGTATGGTTTGAGGAATAGCTCTCCCACCTTCCATGTCATGTGTTAACTTACACCCAACCTTGAATATTTTCTTTGTTATGAAAGCTGATGTGATATTGGCAGTTGTATGCCCCAATGATGGCCTTCTTGTAGCCACTACACAATGTACATTTATAATTTTTTTCCATATTTGTTCGCTGTGTTCCACAAAAGTAGGGTAGCGCAAGGAACAGAAGAAATGACCTCATTTGCTCGCATCCATTCTCTATGGTTTCCCTTGGATGTTTCATATGCCCTGATTCAGTCTATTTACAGCATGCCGCTCCCTGTTTACCACATCGCTCCAGTTCACTTGTTCCAGTGCATGTTTTACACCCTCATGCATGCTTGGGCTCCAAACACCCAGAACCTTATTCAATCTGCCCTTCCATCTCCATTTCAGTCTCCCCCTTTTCCTTGCTCCCTCTGCTCCTGACTTTGTCAACTTCGCTTCACTTATTCTCCAACTTCATCTGTTAACCTTACCCTTCTTATAACCACACTTCTTTCTTACCCAGTCATTTCTTACTCGAACAAACCTACTCACACCACACACTTCTTTAGACATTTTATTTCCAACACATTCACTGTACATTCTCATCTATAGCCTATGCCTCATCTCCATGCTACAGCATTGGGACTGCTATACTTTCAAACATGCCCATCTTTGCTCTCCCAGGTAGTGACCTCTATTTCTGTAGATGCTCCCAGGACCTTCACTTCCTCCCTCACCCTATGACTTACCTGATTACCCATAGTTCCATTCACAACCCTATTTGCTTCTAGGTATCTAAAAAATTTCTCTACCTCCAAGTTTACTCCATTCAAAATTGCACTTAAGTAACCTGTCCCTCTCCAGATTCAGACTTGCACCTAATTAGCCTGTTTCTCTTTACTGCTAAATCTGATAACTTTGCTTTTATTCACATTTACGATCTTGCTTCTGTCACACAATCTCCCAAATTCAGACATCAGCTTCCACAGTTTCTCATTTGAATCTTTCACCAGCACCATGTCATTAGCAAACAAAAACTGACTCACCTTCCAATCACCCTCATCCCCAGTAGATTGTATATCTGCTCCTCTCTCCAGTACCCTTGCATTCACCTTTCTCACCACCCTATCCATTAACATTAAACAGTCATGGTGATATCACACACCTCTGCTGCTGACCCACTTCACCTTGAACCACTTGCCATACTCTCTACCTATTCACACAGGTGCCTTATCTTGATGATGAAGACTCACTGCTGCTAATAGCTTTCCTTTCACACCATATGTTTATATGTAAGAGTCTTTCTTCATCTTTTTCCTGATGCTAGCTTGCTGACGTGGGAAACTAATCAAGTATAATATAAAAATTATATATATATATATATATATATATATATATATATATATATATATTTTTTTTTTTTTTTTTATTTTTAAT
>JAYMFT010031807.1:0-15963 GCA_038088735.1 Panulirus argus
CATGATTGTTCATACAGGAGAGAAGCCGTATGAATGTTCACATTGCCTAAAGACTTTCTCCCGGAAGCATGATTTAATGAAGCACATAACTCTTCATACAGGAGACAAGCCATATGAGTGTTCATATTGCCAAAAGATGTTTGACCAGAAGAGTAACTTAGTGAAGCACATAACTGTTCATACAGGAAAGAAGCCGTATGAGTGTTTATATTGCCAAAAGACATTCTCCCAGAAGGGTCATTTAGTGAAGCACATAACTGTTCATGCAGGAGAGAAGTCATATTAATGTTCATACTGCCGAAAGACCTTCTCCCAGAGATATAATTTAGTATGGTACATGAGTCTTCTTATGGGATTGAAGCCATATGAATGTTTACATTGCCAAAAGACATTCTCCCAGAAGGGGACTTTATTACAGCACATGGCTATTCACAGAGGGAAGAGGTCATCCAAATGTTTGCAGTGTCAAAGGGTCTTCAAGAGTTCTGTATTAGTGCAGATTATGAATCTTCACAAAACAGAGCTGTACGGTATACAATTTATGATGGTTTGTATGTTTCTACAATTATTTATTTTTTGCCATAATAGTCCCTTCATTATGAAAATAGATGTGTTTGTATGTATATTCAACTGTTTCAGTAGTTTACACTAGTGACCAAAGAAACGCCAGTGTCAGTTTCACCACTTGCCTAGTGCTCAGTGAAACACCTGTGTCTGTTTCACCATCTTCCAAGTGACCATTGAAACACCTGCTTCAGTTTCATAATCTTCCAAGTGACCATTGGAACACATGCTTCAGTTTCACCATCTTCCAAGTGACCATTGGAACACATGCTTCAGTTTCACCACCTTCCTTGTGATCAGTGGAACGTGTCAATTTCATCTTCCAAGTAACCAGTGGAACACATGCATTAGTTTCACCACCTTCCATGTGGTTATTGAAACGTGTCAATTTCATCTCCTTCCTAGAGACTGCTAAGACTCCTGCATCAGTTTCATCACCATCCAAGTGACAACTGAAACGCGTCATTTTCACCAATTTCCAAGAGACCATTGAATCACATGCGTCAGTTTCATCACCTTCTTGTTCCAATTACACGCTGTGCCACTTTCAAGTTACTACTGAAACATCTGCATCAGTTTCACCACCATCCAAATTGCTATTGAAACGCGTGTCAGTTTCACCACCTTAATAACCAATAAAACAACTGCATCAGTTTCTCCGCCTTCCTAAATGACAAAGAAGTACCTTTGACAGTTTCTCTGCCTTTCTAGTGACCAATGAAACACCTGCATCAGTTTCATCACCTTTCAAGTGACCAATGAAACGCATAAGTTTCAACACCATCCAGGTGACCAATGAAACATGCATCAAATTCACCATCTTTCAAGTGACCAGTGAAACACCTGCATCAGTTTCACCTTCCAAGTGATCAATGATATACATGCATCAGTTTCTCCACCTTCTAGGTGATTAAAACAGGATTCTGTTTCACCATCTTTGAAGTGACCAATGAAACACTTGCATCAGTTTCACCATCTTCCTAGTGACTAATTAAGATATCCGTCAGTTATACCTTCCAAGAGACCGTTGAAACTCATGTCAGTTGCATCACTTTAGTGACCAATGAAATACCTGTGTCAGTTTCTCCACATTCCTGTTGACCAATGAAACACATGTGTTAATTTTTCCACATTCTTAGTGACCAATGAAATACCTGTGTCAGTTTCAACACCCTACTGAACAATGAAACACTTGCGTCAATTTCACCACCTTCCAAGTAGCCCATGAAACGCGTCAGTTTTACCATCTTAGTGACCAATTAAACGCGTCTCTTTCATCACCTTAGTAACCAATGATGCACCAATGTAAGTTTCACCACTTTCCAAATGACCAGTGAAACGCGTCAGTTTCACCATCTTCCTTGTGACCAATATTATGTGTCAGTTTCACCACCTTCTTAGTGACCATTGGAACGCTTCAGTTTCATCACCTTCCTAGTAACTGAAAAGAGTTTCACCACATTCTTATTGACCAGTGAAACTACTCAGTTTCGTCACCTTCCAAGTGACCAATGAAACTTCCATTTCACCACCTTCCTAGTGACCAATGAAACGCGTGTCACTTTCACCACCCTCCTATTGACTAGTGAAACTTCTGAATCAGTTTCGCAACCTTAGTAAACAATGAAACTTGCTTTAGTTATTCCACTTTCTTAGTGTTAGTGAAGCACTTGCCTCAGTTTTACCGCCTTTTTAGTGAACAACAAAACACTTTGTGTACAGTTTCACTACCTTAGTGACCAATGAAACACCTGCGTCAATTTCACCACCTTCCAAGTGATAAATGAAATACCTTTGTCAGTTTCAACTAGTGACCAAAGAAACACCTGCGACAGTTTCAGTACCTTCCTAGTGGCCAATGAAGCACATGAATCAATTTCACCACCTTAGTCACCAATGAAACGCATCAGTTTCATCACATTTTAGTGGCTAATGAAACACCCACATCAGTTTCACCACCTTAGTGACCAATGAAATACCTGCAACAGTTTTACCTCTTTAATGACCAATGGAACGCGTTTCAACGCCTTTGTGGCAAATGAAACACCTGTGTCAATTTTACCACCTTTGTAGTGACGAATGAAACACTTGCTTCAGTTTCTTCTTAGTGACCAATAAAACACCTGCGTCAGGTTCACCACGTTCCTGGTGAACTATGTAACGTATCAGTTTCACCACCTTCTTAGTGACCAATGAAACACGTGTCAATTTCACCACCTTTTTAGTGATCAGTGAAACACTTGCGTTTCACCAACTTCTCATTGGTAGTGAAACACGCTTCAGTTTCAGCACATATATACCATTGAAACACTTGCGTCAGTATCACCACCTTAGTGACCAGTGAAACACTTGCGTCATTTTCAACACAATGACCAATGAAACACCTGTGTTTCACCACCTTTTAAGTGACCTATGAAACACGCGTCAGTTTCAACATCTTTGTGACCAATGAAACATCTGCGTCAATTTCATTATCTCTTTGGTGACCACTGAAACACTTGCTCCAGTTTTATCTTAATGATCAATGAAATTCATGTGCCAGTTTCACAGCTTTCTTAGTGACCAGTGAAATGCGTCATTTTCAACACCTTATTTACCAGTGAAACACTCATCAATTTCACCCCTTTAATGACCAATGAAAGAATTGCGTCAGTTTCACCGCCTTAGTGACTAGTGAAACCTGAGGTCAGTTTCACCACCATCCAAGTGATCAGTGAAACACCTGTGTCAGTTTCACCACCTTCCTGGTGACCTATGAAGCACCGTAATTTTCACCACCTTCCAAGTGATCAATGAAACACCTGCGTTTCACTACTTTTCTAGTGATCGATGAAACCTGCATCAGTTTCACCACCTTTCTAGTGACCTATGAAACACCTGCGTAAGTTTCTTCACCTTTTTAGTATCAGTGAAAGATTGCGTCAGTTTCACCACTTTCTTAGCTATCAGTGAAACACGCGTCAATTTCGCTGCCTTCCTAAAACACTTTCTTGACATACCGTTATAATAAGGAAACATTGCCTGTCTCCTAAGAATTATTGATATGGTCATTGGAACAAATATCCCTTGATTATGGCTATCAGCGGATTTACGTTATCAGATATAAATATATAATTCTCCAAGAATGATCATCGAACTTATAATAATGTTCCGTACAAAAGTTGCGCTCAATTTTATGAGACTTAGACTAAAACTAGTTATTTTGTTTGTCTAGCACATCAGCGCTAAGTTCTGCAGGATACAATATGTTCCTGCGTCCCTCGTCTGTCTGGAGCTTTTTCTTTCTCATTATCTTCAAGAGTTTAGAATTGGCTCCCCTCCCACTTCCTGCCATCCACTTGACTACCATGGTAATGGTCAGAGTGAGGAGAGAATATCCTGCCATCATACATATGGTCAGTGTGATGAGAGGATATCATGTCATCATACATAAGGTCAATGTGACGAGAGAATATCCAGCCATCATACATATGGTCAGTGTGAGAGAGAATATCTAGCCATCATACATATGGGCAGTATGACGAGAGAATATCCAGCCATCACACATATGGTCAGTGTGACGAGAGAATATCCTGCTATCATACATATGGTTTGTGTGACGAGAGAATATCCAGCCACCATACATATGATTACTGTGACGAGAAAGTATCTTGCCATCATATATATGGTCAGCGTGACGAGAGAATATCCAGCTATCATACGTATGGTCAGTGTGACGAGAGAATATCCTGCCATCATACATATGGTCAGCGTTACGAGAGAATATCCAGCCATCATACATATGATCTGTGTGATGAGAGAATATCTTGCCATCATACATATTGTCAGTGTGACGAGAGAATATCCAGCCATCATATATATGTTCAGTGTAAACAAGAAATATCCAGCCATCATTCATACGGTCAGTGTGACGAGAGAATATCCAGCCATCATACATATTGACAGTGTGACGAGAGAATATCCAACTATCATACATATGGTCAATGTGACGTGAAATTATCCTGCCATCATACATATGGTCAGTGTGACGCGAGAATATTCTACCATAATACATATGCTCACTGTGACGAGAGAATATCTTGCCATCATACATATGGTCAGCGTGACGAGAGAATATCCAACCATCATACATATGGTCAGTGTGACGATAGAATATTCAACCATCGTATATATGGTCATTGAGACGAGAGAATATCCTGGTCATACTTATGGTCACTGTGACGGAGAATATCCTTCCATCATACATATAGTCAGCGTCACGAGAGACTGCCCAGCCATCATACTTATGGTCAATATAACGAGAGAATATCCTACCATCATACATATGTTCACTATAACGAGAGAATATCCTGCCATTATACAAATGGTCATTGTGATGAGAGAATATCCTGCCATCATACATATGTTCAGTGTGACGAGAGAATATCCTGCCATCATACACATGGTCATTGTAACGAGAGAATATCCTTCTATCATACATATGGTCAATGTGACTAGAGAATATCTTACAATCATACATATGGTCATTGTGACGAGAGAAAATCCTACCATCATACATATGGTCAGTGAGACGAGAGAATATCCAGCCATCATACATATGGCCAATGTGACGATAGAATATCCTATCATACATATAATCAGTGTAACGAGAGAATATCCTACCATCATACATATGGTTATTGTGACGAGAGAAAATCCTGCCATCATACATATGGTTAGTGTGATGAGATAATATCGAGCTATCATACACATGGTCAGTGTGACCAGAGAACATCCAGCCATCATACATGTGATCAGTGTGACGAGAAAATATCCTGCCGTCATACATGTGGTAAGTGTGACCAGAGAATAGCATGCCATCATACATATGATCAGTGTGACGAGAATATCCAGCCAACACTCATATGTCACTGTAACGAGAGAATATCCAGCCATCATACATATAGTCAGTGTGACTAGAGGATATCCAGCCATCATACATATGGTCAGTGTTACAACAGAATATCCAGCCATCATACATGTGGTCATTGTGATGAGAGAATATCATGTCATCATACATATGGTTAGTATGACAAGAGAATATTCTGCCATCATACATATGGTTAGTGTGACGAGAAAATATCCTCCCATCATACATATGGGTAGTGTAACGAGAAAATATCCTTCCATCATACATATGTCCATTGTGACGTGAGAATATCCTGCAATCATACATATGGTCAGTGTAATGAGGAAATATCCAGCCATCATACATAAGTGTGACGAGAGAATATCCTGCTATCATGCATAAGTATGACAAGAAGATCCTGTTCTCATACATATGGTCAGTGTGATGATGAGAGAATATCATGTAATCATATATATGGTTAGTGTGACGAAAGAATATCCTCTCATCATACATATTGTCATTGTGACGAGAGAATATCTTGCCACCATACATATGGTCAGTGTAGCGAGAGAATATCCTGCCATCATACATATGGTCAGTGTAACGAGAGAATATCCTATCATACATATAGTCAGTGTGACGAGAGAATGTCATGTCGTCATACACATCGTTGGTGTGACGAAAGAATATCTTGCCCTCATACATATTGTCATTATGACGAGAGAATATCCAGCCATCATGCATATGGTCAGTGTGACGGGAGAATATCCTGCTATCTTACGAATGGTCAATGTGACGAAAGAATATCTACTATACATATGGTTATTGTGACGAAAGAATATCCTGCCATCATGCATATGGTCGGTGTGACGAAAGAATATCCAGCCATCATATGGTCAGCGTGACGAGAGAATATCTAGCCATCCTACATATGGTCTGTGTGATGAGAGAAAATCTTGCCATCATACATATGGTCAGTGTGACGAAATAATATCCAGCCATCATATATATGGTCAATGTAACGAGAGAATATCCAGCCAACATACATAGGGTCAGTGTGACGAGAGAATATCCAGCCATACATATGATTAGTGTGACGAGAGAATATCCAACCATCATACATATGGTCAGTGTGACGAGAGAATATCCTACCATCATACATATGGTGAATGTGACGCGAGAATATCCTACCATCATACATATTGTCATTGTGACGAGAGAATATCCAGCCATCATATATATGGTCAGTGTGACGAAAGAATATCTAAACATCCTACATATGGTCAGTGTGACGGGAGAATATCCTGATCATACATATAGTCATTGTGACGGAATGAATATACTTCCATCATACATATGGTCAGTGTAACGAGAGAATATCCAGCCATCATACATATGGTCAATGTAACGAATGAATATCCTACTATCATACATATGGTCAGTGTGACGAGAGAATATCCTGCCATTATACATATGGTCATTGTGACGAGAGAATATCCTGCCATCATACATATGGTCAGTGTGACGAGAGAATATCCTGCCATCTTACAAATGGTTATTGTAACGAGAGAATATCCTGTTATCATACATATCGTCAGTTTGACTAGAGAATATCCTGCAATCATACATAGGATCATTGTGACAAGAGAAAATCCTGCCGTCATACATATGGTCAGTGTGACGAGAAAATATTCAGCCATCATACATATGCCCAGCGTGACGAGAGAATATCCTGCTATCACACATATGGTCAGTGTCATGAGAGAATATCCTGCAATCATACATATGGTCATTGTGAACGAGAGAAAATCCTGTTATCATACATATGATCAGTGTGTCGAGATTATATCGAGCCATCATTCATATGGTCAGTGTGACGAGAGAATATCTTGCTATCATACATATGGTCAGTGTGACAAGAGAATATCATGCCATCATACATATGGTCATTGTGACGAGAATATCCAGTCAACATTCACATGGTCAGTGTGACCAGAATATCCAGTCATCATACATGGTCATTGTGATGAGAGAATATCCTCTCATCATGCATATGGTCATTGTCATGAGGGAATATCATGTCATCATACATATGATCAGTGTGTCCAGAGAATATCCTGCCATCATGCATATGGTCAGTGTGACGAGAGAATATCATGTCATACATATGGTCAGTGTAACGAAAGAATATCCTTCCATTATATATATGGTCAGTGTGACGAGAGAATATTCTGCCATCATACATATTGTCAGTGTGACGAGAGAATATGCAGCCATCATACATATAGTCAGTGTGACTAGAGCATATCCAGCCATCATACATATGGTCAGTGTTACAAGAGGTTATCCAGCCATCCATACATATGATCATTGTGATGAGATAATATCATGTTATCATACATATGGTCATTGTGACAAGAGAATATCCTGCCATCATACATATGGACAGTGTGACGAGAGAATATCCTGCCATCATACATATTGTTAGTGTAATGAAAGAATCTCCTACCATCATACATATAGTCAGTGTGACGAGAGAGAATCCTACTATCATACTTATGGTCAATGTGCCTAGAGAATATCCTGTTATTATACATATGGTCAGTGTAACGATGAAATATCCAACCATCATACACGTGATAAGTGTGACGAGAGAATATCCAGCTATCATACATATGGTCATTGTGACGAGAGAAGATCGTGCTATCATACTTATTGTCAGTGTGAAGTGTGAATATCATATCATACATATGGTTAGTGTGATGAGAGAATATCCTGCCATCATACGTATGGTCATTGTGACGAGAGAATATCGTACCATCATACATATGGTCAGTGTAGCGAGAGAATATCCTACCATCATACATATAGTCAGTGTAACGAGAGAATATCCTGCTATCATACATTTGGTCAGTGTGACGAGAGTATATCCTGCCATCATACATATTGTCTGTGTGGCGAGAGAATATACAGCCTTCATACATATGATCATTGTGCAAAGAGAATATCCAGCCATCATACATATAGCTAGTGTGACGAGAGAATATCCTACCATCATACATATGGTCACTGTAACGAGAAAATATCATGTTATCATACATATGGTCATTGTGACAAGAGAATATCCTGCCATCATACATATTGTCATTGTGACGAAGATCCTGCCTTCATACATATGGTCAGTATAACGAAAGAATATCCAGCCATCATACATATGATCAGTGTGACGAGAGAATATCCTGCTGTCATACATATGGTCAGTTTGACGTGAGAATATCCTGCAATCATACATATGGTCATTTTGACGAGAGAAAACCTTGCCCTCATATATATGGCTACTGCGGTGAGAGAATATCATGCCATCATGCATATGGTCAGTGTGAAGAGAATATCCTGCTATCATACATATGGTCAGTGTAACGAAAAATTATCATGCCATCATACATATTGTCAATGTGACGAGAGAATATCTATCCATAATACATATGGTCAGTGTAACGACTGAATATCTTGAAATCATACATATGGTCATTGTGACGAGAGACTATCATGGCATCATACATATGGTCTGTGTGACGAAAGAATATCCTGCCTTCATGCACTTGGTCAGTATGACGAAAGAATATCCAGCCATCATACATATCGTCAGTGTAACGAGAGAATATCCTGCCATCATACTTATGGTCTGTGATGAGGTGGTCAACGTGACGAAAGAATATCCTGCCATCATACTTATGGTCAATGTGACGAGAGAATAACCTACCAATATACATATAGCCAGAGTGACGAGAATATCCAGCCAGTATATGATCAGTGTTACGAGAAAATATCCATCCCTCATACATATGGTCATTGTGATGAAAGAATATCATGTCATCATACATTTGGTCAGTGCGACGAGAGAATATCCTGCCATCATACATGTGATCAGTTTGACGAAAGAATATCCTGCTATTGTAAATAAGGTCAGTGTGACGAGAGAATATCTGCTATCATGCATATTGTTAATGTGACGAGAGAATATCCAGCCATCATGCATAAGGTCAGTATGACGAGAGAATATCCTGCCATCATACATATGGTCATTGTGATGAGAGAATACCATTGTCATCATACATATGGTCAGTGTGCCGAGAGAATGTTATGCCATCATACAGATGGTCATTGTAACCAGAAATATCCTTTCATCATACATGGTCAGTGTGACGAGAGAATATCCTGCCACCATACGTATGGTCAGTGTGACGAGAGAATATCAAGCCATCATACATATTGTCAGTGTGACGAGAAACTATCCTACCATCATACATATGGTCAGTGTGACGAAAGAATATCCCACCATCATTCATATGGTCAGTGTGACGAGAGAATACCCTGCCATCATACACATGGTCAGTGTGACGAGAGAATATCCAACCATCATACATATGGTCAGTGTGACGAAAAAATATCCTACCGTCATACATATGGTCAGTGTGACTCGAGAATATCCTACCATCATACATATGGTCATTGTGACGAGAGAATATCCTGATCATACATATGGTCAGTGTTACGGAGAGAATATCCTTCCATCATACATATGGTCAGTGTGGCGAGAGAACATCCAGCCATCATACATATGGTCAATGTAATGAAAGAATATCCAGTCATACATATGGTCAGTGTGACGATAGAATATCCTGCCATTATACATATGGTCATTGTGACGAGAGAATATTCTACCATCATACATATGGTCAGTGTGACGAGAGAATATCGTGCTATCACACATATGGTCAGTGTCACGAGAGAATATCCTGCAATCATACTTATGGTCATTGTGACGAGAGAAAATCTTGCCATCATACATATGATCAGTGTGACGAGATGATATCGAGCAATCATTATATGGTCAGTGTTACGAGATAATATCTTGCTGTCATACATATGTTCAGTGTGACCAGAGAATATCATGCCATCATACATATGGTCATTGTGACGAGAATATCCAGCCAACATACACATGGTCAGTGTGACCAGAATATCCAGTTATCATGCATATGGTCAGTGTGATGAGAGAATATCCTGTCATCATACATATGGTCATTGGTATGAGGTAATATCGTCATCATACATATGGTCAGTGTGTCCAGAGAATATCCTGCCATCATGCATATGGTCAGTGTGACGAGAGAATATCATCATACATATAGTCAGTGTAACGAGAGAATATCCTTCCATTATACATATGGTCAGTGTGAGGAGAGAATATTCTGCCATACATATTATCAGTGACGAAAGAATACCCAGCCATAATACATGTAGTCAGTGTGACTATAGAATATCCAGCCATCATACATATGGTCAGTGTTACAAGAGAATATCTAGCCATCATACATATGGTCATTGTGATGAGAGAATATCATGACATCATACATATGGTCATTGTGACGAGAGAATATCCTGCTATCATACATAAGGTCAATGTGGCGAGAGAGTACCCTGCTGTCATACATATGGTCATTGTGCATAGAGAATATCCTGCCATCATTCATATGGTCAGTGTAACGAGAAAGTAACTAGCCATCATACACATGATAATTTTGACAAGAGAATACCCAGCCATCATACATATGGTCATTTTGACAAGAGAAGATCGTGCTGTCATACATATGTCAGTGTGATGAGAGAATGTCATGTCATCATACATATGCTTAGTGTGATGAGAGAATATCCTACCATCATACGTATGATCATTGTGACGAGAGAATATCGTACCATCATACATATGGTCATTGTAACGAAAGAATATCCTGCCATCATACATATGGTCTGTGTAACGACAGAATATCCTGCTATCATACATATGGTCACTGTGACGAGAGAATATCCTGCCATCAAACGTATTGTCAGAGTGGCGAGAGAATATCCAGCCATCATAAATATGGTCATTGTGACGAGAGAATATCCAGCCATCCTACATATGGTGAGTGTGACGAGAGAATATCTTGCCATCATACATATGGTCATTGTAACGAGAAAATATATCATACATATAGTCAGTGTGACGAGAGAATATCTTGTAATCATTCTTGGTCATTGTGACGAGAGAAAATCCTGCCATCATACATATGGTCAGTGTGACGAGAGAATATCCAGCCATCATACATATTATCAGTGTGACGAGAGAATATCTTGCTATCATACATATGGTCAGTTTGACGTGAGAATATCCTGCAATCATACATATGGTCATTTTGACGAGAGAAAATCTTGCCCTCATATATATGGCCACTGTGACGAGAGAATATCATGCCATCATGCACATGGTGAGTGTGAAGAGAGAATATCCTATCATACATATGGTCAGTGTAACGAAAAAATATCATACCATCATTTTGGTTAGTGTAACAAGTGAATAACTTGAAATCATACATATGGTCATTGTGACGAGACAATATCATGGCATCATACATATGGTCAGTGTGACTAAAGAATATCCTGCCTTCATACACATGGTCAGTGTGATCAAGGAATATCCAGCCATCATACATATTGTCAGTGTAACGAGAGAATATACTGCCATCATACTTATGGTCAGTGTGACGAGAGAATATCCTGCCTTCATACATATGGTCAGTGTGACGAGAGAATAACCTACCATCATACATATAGTCATTGTGGCAAGAGAATATCCAGCCAGCATATGGTCAGTGTTAAAAGAGAGTATCCAGTCCTCATACATATGGTCACTGTGATGAGAGAATATCATGTCATCGTACATATGGCTATTGCGACGAGAGAATATCCTGACATCATATATATGGTCAGTATGACGAGAGAATATCCTGCGATCGTACATATGGTCAGTGTGACAGAGAGAATATCCAGCCATCATACATATGGTCTGTGTTACGAGAGAATATCCTGCCATTATTCATATGGTCGGTGGAACGAGAAAATATTCATCCATCATACACATGATAAGTGTAACGAGAGAATATCATGTCATCATACATATGGTCAGTGTGACGAAAGAATATCTTGCCATCATTCATATGGTCAGGGTGACGAGAGAATATCTTGCCATCATACATATTGTCAGTCTGACTAGAGAATAACCTGCCATCATGCATATGGTCAGTGTGACGAAAGAACATCCTGCTATCGTACATATAGTCAGTTTCACGAGAATATCTGCTATCATATATATGTTTAGTGTGACGAGAGAATATCCTACCATCATGCATATGGTTAGTGTGACGAGAGAATATCCTGCCATCATATATTTGGTCAGTGTGACGAGAGAATATCCAGCCATCATACATATGGTCAGTGTGACGAAATATCATCCAGCCAACATAAATTATGAAAAGTGTGACGATAGAATATCCAACCATTATACATATGGTCAGTATGGCGAGAAAATATCTTATATATTGCCAGTGTGACGAGAGAATATCCTGTCATCATACATATGGCCAGTATGATGAGAGAATATCCTACCATCTTACATATGGTCAATGAGGTGAGAGAATATCCTACCATCATACATATGGTCAGTGTGACGCAAGAATATCCTGCCATGGTCTGTGTGACGAGAGAATATCCAGCCATTATACATATGGTCAGTATGACGAGAGAATATCAAGCCATCATACATATGGTCAGTGTGACGAGAGAATATCGTGTCATACATATGCCATAGTTAGTGTGACGAGGTAATATTATACCATTATATGGTCAGTGTAACGAAAGAATATTCTACCATACATATGGTCAGTGTGACGAGAGAATATCGTACCATCATACATATGGTCAGCGTGACGAAAGAATATCATGCATATGGTCATTGTGACGAGAGAATATCCAGCTATCTTACATATGGTCAGTGTGACAAGAGAATATCCTGCCATCATGCATGTGGTTAGCGTGACGAGAGAATGTCCTACCATCAACATATGGTCAGTGTGACAAGAGAATATCCAGCCATCATACATATGGTCATTGTGACGAGGGAATAATCTGCCATCATACATATGGTCAGTGTTACGAGATAATATCCTGCCATACACATATGGTCAGTGTGACGAGAGAATATCCTGCCGTCTTACATATGGTCAGTGTGACGAGAGACTATCCTGCGATCATACATATGGTCAGTGTGACGAGAGACTATCCTGCGATCATACATATGGTCATCGTGACGAGAGAATATCCTGCCATCACACATATGGTCAGTGTGACGAGAGAATATTCTGCCACCATACATATGGTCAGTATGATGAGAGAATATCCAGCCATAATACATATGGTCAGTGCGACGAGAGAATATCTAGCCGTCATACATATGGTCAGTGTGAAGAGGGAATATCCTGCCATCATACATATGGTCAGTGTGACGAGCGAATAACATGCCATCACACATATGATCAGTGTGACGAGAGAATATCCTGCCATCTTACATATGGTCAGTGTTACGAGAGACTATCCTTCAATCATACATATGGTCAGTGTGACAAGAGAATATCCTGCCACACATATGGTCATTGTGACGAAAGAATATCCTGCCATCATACATATGGTCATTATGACGATAGAATATCCAGCCACGATACATATGATCAATGTGACGAGAGAATATCCAGCCATCATACATATGGAAAGTGTGACAAGAGAATTTCCAGCCATCATACATATGATCAGTGTGACGAGAGAATATTCAGTTATCATACATACGGCCAGTATAACGAGAAAATATCCTTCCATCATGCATATGGTCAGTGTGACGAGAGAATATTCAGCCATTATGCATATGGTCAGTGTGACGAGAGAATATCCAGCCATCATACATATGGTCAGTGTGAAGAGTATATCCTACCAATAGACATATGGCCATTGTGACGACAAAATATCCTGACATTATGCATTTGGTCAGTGTGACGAGAGAATATTCAGCCATTATGCATGTGGTCAGTGTGACGAGAGAATATCCAGCCATCATACATATGGTCAGTGTGATAAGAGAATATCATGTCATCATACATATGGTCAGTGTGACGAGAGAATATTATACCGTCATGCATATGGTTAGTGTAACGAGAGAATATTCTGCCATCATAGATATGGTCATTGTGACGACAGAATATCGTACAATTATACATATGGTCATCGTGACGAGAGATTATCATGCCATCATGCATATGGTCAGTGTGACGAGATAATGTCCAGCCATCATACTTATGGTCAAGTGTGACGAAAGATCTTACCATCATACATATGGTCAGTATGACGAGAGAATATTCAGCCATCATACTATGGTCATTGTGACGAGAGAATATCCAGCCATCATACATGTGGTCAGTGTTACGAGAGAATATCCAGCCATTATATATATTGTCTGTAACCAAAGAATATCCTGCCATCACACATATGGTCAATGTGATGAGAGAATATCCTGCCTTCTTACATATGGTCACTATGACAAGAGAATATCCTGCCATCATACACATGATCAGTGTGACGAGAGAATATCCTACCATCATACATATGGTCAGTGTGACGAGAGAATATCCAGCCATCATCCATATGGTTAATGTGACGACAGAATATCCAGCCATTATACATATGGTCAGTGTGACGAGAGAATATCCAGTCATCATACATATGGTCAATGTGACGAGAGAATATCCAACCATCACTAGTAAGTATAGATATGGTTACTGTAACAGTAGTTATAAAACATGCAAACATCAACTGCAACAGATGATGAACTTGACTATGGATCATTAGAGAGATATATTACCTTTAATGTGATGAGGGAGAAAAGTCTGCTACCTCCATCACTATTTTTTTTTTTTTTAGTAATGATTTTTTTTTTTTGTAGAAATAAATTTCATTTGTATTTCATCTGCTGATTCAACCATGGCTGAAAGAACTAGGTTTATTTGCTGTGGTTTATTTGAACATAATAACTGGACTTGTATATTTTTTGGATAACAAGGATAGTGTAAGACCTCTATTGATGCAGGTAAAGTTTGTTTTGAAAGACTAAATCACCATTGCCATATATTATTTACGTCTCATTGAACTATTAGAATTTCTTTATTAGTGACGTTTGTATATCAGCTTTGTATTGTGTACTGCCAGTGATGTAAGGGTATTTTGCATTGGGTTTGTGTTCATCTCTAGATATCTTCAGTTGTACAAATAGAAATGTGTTCCTTTTAGAAATATTTCCAACTGATAAATGAAGACTAGTTCTCCCTTCACGACTGGGTTACGTGTGATTCAAACTGCCTTTACAGCTTATGAACATAAAAATTATGGAAAATTGCAAGAATCCTTTGAAGACATTCAAGCAGTCTCTATCAGCAATCAACCCGTATTACTTTTGTATAATATTCAGCCCTTGATTAAGAGTTTCCAGGATCTTGGTGCAACTGATATTACTTTTTTTTTATGTTGAAGGCTCCAGTCACGGACAAAAGTCCACATCAAGGGCGGGCCCTAATTGAAATATAGAGAGA
>JAYMFT010031828.1:0-15962 GCA_038088735.1 Panulirus argus
GGAATCTCTTCATTGCAAAATGTTACTATCAGCTTTTATATACCAAATGAATTATATGGTGTGCAACGTGAACTGGAGTCAACTACAAGACCTGGTATTTTACTCTTTGTTTGCATGTCACTCCTCTTATTACTGGCCATGTCCAGGAGTTCTGTCAGTACACCTATCCTATGGTAATCCCACACAATGAAAAATTCAAATTTTGAAAATATTGCAAGCTGTTTTCTTTATCTCCTACACCTTCCCACAAGCACGCATTTCTCCAGTGCGTATTGAGTCCATCCCGGAGAAACTTTAGTGGATAGGAGTGAACTTAGAGGTAACCTGATATAAGAAAATGCTTGTAGTAATGTACAGAAAGTTTCTCTGTACTTTATATAATCGCAAGGAAATTTTCTATTCAAGCAAGAGAGGTCAACATACGTGAGTGGATGAAGTTTATCTCCTTCCTGATACATCTTAAATAAACTTTTAAATCTCGGGCATGTGTCAAAAAGGGAGGTTCATATTATTATGGTGTCATTCTTACCTGAAAATGAGGGCATCCTCTTTCTTTAGAGGAAAACCAAATACTTCAATAAGGATTTGTCTTAATAGAATTACAGTCCATATCGTGACCATATAAATTCAATATTACTTTCAAAGTTTTAAATAAATGCAAAAAGTCTAACTAAGTCTATGCGTGAATTACCTGTGTGTATGGTCTTAGAATTATATTTAACGCCTAAATTTTTACCAATCATTTACAATTTTCAGCCTTGTCAACAGCAGAAACTAAAGGTGCTAAGTATTTTCTGAAAATGTTAAATACCTTTACTATAACGACTTTAATGAGCCTGGCACTCGACATGCCTAGAGGGTGAAGGTGAATGAGGGTTTAAGCTAAATCAAATACAAAACTGCAAGTGCCGAAATATGACGAAGTAACATAGTGTATTCCGTCCAAATTACATAAGTTATGTATAAAATATTAATTACCCCTAAAATAAATATACATTTTCTGTCACACTATATCTTTTGAAAAAGTATGTTTTAACGTTAACTCTTAGAAACTTTAATTGAATTTATTTAAGAACGCCACCATAACATGAAGATTTTTCCTATATGTTTGAGTTTTTGCTCCACTCTTTTTTCTCTCTCTCCTCTCTCTCCCTCTTGTACATATTTGACAACACGTATCTCACTCGAATCTTTATTCTTAGTTCGTTAAATGATGGACACACTGCCGCAGAACGAATTCCTGCTGAAGGTAATGCTCGCCCCTACTGTACAAAATAACTACCTCCTTCAGCCTTTCGTCACAAGTGTCACGATCTCCTCCGACAGCCAGATAGTCCAAGTCACACGACTGTCAAACTTATAACGAAGACACAATGTCTAATGGGTCATCTTGAATAGGTGTTGCGAATGAGGTGAGGGAAAGGGATGATCAAGCGAAGTGATTAGATAGATGGATTAGCTAGTGAGCCTATCAGTACTAACTTCATGGTGGCAGTTAAGATTTGTTGATCATTTCAGTGGTGGCAGTGATCAAAGGATGGCAGTGGTCATTGGCCGTTGTGGTCAGTTCGTGTAAGCGTACGGTGATAAAAGTGGTCAGCGGTGGCAATAATCAGTGGTGACGGTGGTCAGTGGTGTCAATAATCAGCACTGATAGTAATCATTGGTGGTAGTGATCGGTGGCGGAGTGGTGACCGTGTCTAGATATGGCAGTGATCAGAGTTGGAGGTGGTCATTGGTGTCAGTGGTGGCAGTGCTCAACGAGGCTTGTGGTCATTGTTCTGTTTCTCCCATTTGTCTGTGCTTTTTGCAGCCATTTTTTCCTCATGTCCTGTGCTCCGCGTCCCTCTCTTGTCTGTACCACCTGAGTCTATGCAGCTCAAAAGCATTTTTATTGATAAGACATTTATATATCATTTTTTCCCGTCCTGTAAATGCCATGCGTCTCTCATGATATGCCTCATGATGCCATCAAGGTGTCACCTCCTCCCGTGTTGAAAGACGACACTCCCTCCCTTCCTTGAAGGTGATCCCCCTCCCCCCCTCCTCCCACCATGAGAGGTGGCTCCTCTTCCCCTCCCATCCTGAAAGATGTCCCCCCCCAACCCCACCCCGGGCAATCCGTTCCTCTCACACTCTCAGGCGAAAGCTGGCCCGACAATTTGTCGGTCATTTGCACGACGTTTGTTCGCCAGACTTGTGGTTTCGTTGGCGTTGCGTGGCTTGTGGTGAGTGTTGTGTGGTTGGGGGTGAGTGGGATGTGGTGAGTGGGAGTGTTGTAGTTGCTCGTGTGTGGTGAGTGTATGTGGTTTCAACAGTAAACAATGTATAGTCTTTTTCTGCAACAATTCTACTCATGTGGTTTAACAGCAACAGACTCGGTGCTCTATCAATCCCAATATCCCTCCCACAAGATTATTTGATATATATATATATATATATATATATATATATATATATATATATATATATATATATATGATAAAATTAATTGCTTAATTTCGATATATGTTAGAAATGAATGTCAAGCAAATCCAGTGTTTCTTGTTGTTTATTTCCTCAGATATAACAAATGTCTTGATCGGAGCGGGCATGATTATGGCATTCAATATACAGATGGGAGGATCTCTGTTCATTCGTTGTCAATGATTTGTGAAGTAAACAAAAGAAAGAAATGGTTTCTAAAATATATCGGCGAGATGGAGGTAGACTAGGTCTTCAGATTGATGTAGACTGGAGCTGTGGTTCAGCAGCACCTGGTATCAGTACAGAGTTAGATAAAATAAGAAAATAGCTACTCACTAATATAAATAAAAACATATAACATGGAATTCAATATTTCTTGAGACCTGTAGGTTTCCTGAATTCATGGCAAGAAGGCCATGACGGTGTCCATGAGCTGGGTACCGTTCAGGGGACACATGGGGAAGGCCTGGCCACAGTCCCCGCCAGTCTGTCCAACCCCTCTGGCCGCTCTGTACTCTCCTGTGGCTCCCTTTGGGAGAAGTCCCTCCCCGGGTCGTACCGCTGGCCTGTGGAGGACAAGAATGAAATTCACTGGTCGAACATAACCTATGGCTTTGGTAAGCCCTTGCCTCTTTTCTATAAAGAATATAACAACATTTCCCGTTGTGTTAAGAGTGATGAGGCATTCTGATCTACACGAAGTGACGAAGGCAAATGTTTTTTCATGTTAATTTCTCTTCCCTTCACATCTATCCGTCAACATTGTGTATACAGTTCTCACTGCTTCATACTTCCGAAACCAGGAAATCTCGATGGGATCACCAACGTAAATTGTACTGAAATAGATCTGTGAACTCTTAACGAGCAATCGGATGAGGAGGAGAGAGACAAGAGAGTCAGGAGGTATGTGGAATATACAGTACCTGAAGAATAATCGAAATAGGTATGTGATTGGCGAACGATTCTACTGAAACGACGAGATCTTCGGCGTCATCTTTTCAAAACATTTTACTGAACGGGTGGTTTGTTATACACCTGTGTGGCGTCGTGTCATCATAAAGTGTTCTACAGTGGACAATATGATCTTCATGGATTATTCTGTAACTCTAAAACTATCATGTGAAATAGAGTTGGCGAACGCAGATCTATTTAGAAAAAAGAAAAAAAAAACAACTGGAAACACCAACATTCGCAAGGCAATGCATTATGTCTCCCTACACATTATCACTCTGACCATCATCCTCACCACAAAGGAAGACAACTAAACACACCTTTACACCCTCTATACATTTAAACACACCTCACCCTTAAAGAACACGTTATTCCTACACTCGAATCTACACTGCAACGACCTTACTAGTATTTGGACAACAGCTCACCACAACACTCACCCTACGAGGTTCAGGATGGATAGTTCCTCCACCGTCAGACGCTGGTCGTCAGCGGCCGCCAACTCACATACGAGTCGCTTCCCGCACCCCGTCACGTCCTCCTCCCGGATCAACTCCATCAGGTTCTCCAGGGCCGCCGACTCCTCCTTCTCTGAGCGTCGACGTCGGTGGTACCCGCCCCTTTGCCCATCATACCCACCATGATCCCTGTCTCTGCGGAGAGACCTTCCTAGGGCAAGACCCGCGACCCCTAAACCAACTGCTCCAGCAACGGCAGCTGCAGCGTAGCTGGCGCTCACCGCCCCTATGGTCAGGTAGGCCATGACTCTTTCTGATGGTTTTCTGCTGGCGCTAGTGCTTCTGCTTCCTCTGGTACCACTGCTTTTACTAATATTACTTCTGCTGGCGTTCGAGACTGCTGCTGCTGCTGGTGACAAGAAACACTGTAACGGGGAATAGAAACAGTTGTGAATATAACAAGAACTCACAGTTCCACGTGACAAAGGATCGTGATATATTGTTAATGTGATGCTAGAAGCATTATGTATTTCATCCTTAGTGACAACAATAAACAGTACGTTAGGAAATATTGTAATATATATGGTAAATTTAAAATGAGGAAATGGGAAGTTGAACAGTTGTGTTGACTGTGGACCTATATACGCAATATACGCAGTTCTACCACTACAGTTATACAGACACATGTGTTTTCCCTCACAAGAGAATGATGGCAAGATATCAAGCAATACAAGGCGGTTCACCTGTTAATGAGAACGGTTCGACCGGACTTTCATAGAACGGATGAAGGTGAAGTCGGACGGTACACTGTGAGACTGCCTGTCATCTCTTGCCTTATATCTGTCGCATTACTTGCGCCAACCTCCGTCACCACGACCGTCACACTCCCTCACACCATCACCTCCTGCCACCGTCACCTCTCACCAGTGCCATTGTGGCGGCAGCGACGGGATGTGACCTTCTCAATAAGTGTTGAAAGAAAACGTGATTTATAGCAGTTGACCAAGCCAGCGCTTTGATCCGTAATTCGTCTGAAATCTGATATATACTGATGTGTTCTTTTGTATGCAAAGGTGTTTATGATGTTCAAGTGATACAAGCTCTTGAGGGGGGAGAGAGAGAGAGAGAGAGAGAGAGATAACCTCGGCGGCTCTGTAACCTGTTACTACGCTTATCGTTTTCGCGGTCAGCCCAGGATTCTGCAGTCGTTAATTTCCATGTCAAGTATACTAATCAGTTATAACTGTATAATGGATACTGCTATCATGGCAACCAGGACATCGTGGTTACTAATGTACATGTGTAGGCTAATTTTCTATTCGCTTGAATATTTGTTCATTACTTTTTGATTGTCCCAAGTTGGTGTGAATCTTGTGGAAACGTAGTCTCAAGTCCTTGGCATCTTTTTCTGGGTCAGAATCCAGTGAGTTAAAACAGTTAGTGAAACAAAACAGCTGAAAGTAAACGGTTGATACACAACAGACTTCTTGCCGGGGACTTGTATAGTTTTCAGATGGTGGTTGTGGTGCAATCGCTGCCCTAATAGGCTTGTTAGAGGCAGTCAAACCCTGTCATGCTCTTGATTTCGAAGGCCCTATTGTCCAGATCCGATGGCTGTGAAAGTCGGAGGTTGTCCAACAGTACACTATTGCAGCATCTCCTTCACTCTCTACCCACTAGTGCGCTTGCAAAACCGCTGATCTTTTAACTCATTTGTTTGGAAACTGTTTTCTGAATGCTAGATATAAAGGATGCATACATAACTGAGGAGGACCTGATTTTTTTTAAGGGTATTCGAGGATAAAGGAGTAGGATCTGCTAGCAACCTAACTTGGAAGAAGCGTTTGAGGTCTTCAAGTAAAGTTGCCGAAGTTTATGGATTTGAGGTTTGAACAGTATTTAGGGACACGTTGAGGAATTTGTATGGCATTAGTCTGAGTGTTCAGGTTTAATGTAGCTGTTCTTTAATCTAGTACTTTATTCTGGTGATCTGTAGCATTTGATTTCATTGCCGTTACATATGATCTGTGTACTCCCTTCTGAAATTGTATCTAAAATTTAGATAAAGACTTTTAATAAGTAATGGACGATTATTTTCTAGATATTGAAAGAAATTTGCCTTCATACTCCCAGTATATTCCTCACTTTTTCTCCTAATTCCCTATAGACTGTTTCCATGTCCTCTACCTTTCCACACCCTACGTTCAATCATGCCACCAGTGTTTATTAGGTCTTATGCCCTCACTTTCTCTTTTCTGATTGTCTAATTCTTCATCTTATTAATTTATTCTCTAATTCGGGTCAGTTTCTACAACTCTTAATGATTCTCTTTTTTTTTTATGTGAATCTAATAAGGCTTTTTTATTACTATTTGCTTTTCTTTCTCAGTCACGCAGCGTCTACTGAAATATAGTAAGCTTATTCTGCTTCGCTTCGACGATGAGTGAATGGTATTCAAAAATAAAAACCACTGCATTTACGTTGGTTACGTATCCGTGGTGGACGGGCACGTTCTAGGCTGGGCCCACATGGGTTCGAATTCTAAGCGCGACAGTCAGCCTTCACCCAACCAAGGTGTTCATCCTCCCCTTGGAGCTGGGGCTTGGTCTGGTGTGTATGTGTTTACTCATAAGATTAGAGACATGCTACTCATAAAACAAGTTTAAGCCACGGGGCAATGCGGGTGCAAAACTATTTCCCCGTAACACATAACTACTCGCTGCTCTGGTTGCTCGTTGGTGTGGCTGGTCGTTGGGTTTCCTGTTTGCCATGACTTTGTGCCAAATTTGTACTTTAGGTAATCTCCTGCGGCATTAAACTAAGCCGAATGTATCTTTCACAAGCACACCATATTTTCCGAGGGGTACGTAATGTCATCCATTGAAATAATATTATAACCATTTAGTTGCTTTCATGTCATCCGCAATTTATGTCTGTGTCAATGTACAGCAAGTTGCTGGCTAAATACGTAACTTTTAAAGAGTTTTGCCAAGTTTTGGATATAACAACCATGACTGGTTCATAGATAACTTTAAGTACTGTGTATTTCAAAGAATAAGTAAAAGATTTTACCAGTTCAATCATATTTTAGTATCTTAGACTGACGAATGGTATATTATAGTATGCATATTTCTAGCAAACCTGCAGGAAAAGTCATGATAATTTGTTCCATTTATCAGACCCCAGAGGAAACTCATTGTGGTAAACTTAAAGATATGCACCATATAACAAGTATGGGGCTTAAGGGCTACAGTAACCGATGGAGCAACCATTATTTTTTTTTTTGTTGAATCCCACATTTCATTTCATTTTACATTTACAGTTGATTCAAACATATTTACCCAAGGAAAACACAGCTTAATAAATCATATTGATTTTAGATGTTTTGAACATTTGGGTATAACCATATGTTATCCCTTGTCTTCCAAGCCTTGCTATGTTTTCCATACCATACAGTTACTTTATGCTGATTTCAAGGCCGTCTTAACTCCTTAGCTTACTATGCTACTGAGCTTCATTTGTAAGAACCGTTCTATAGCAATATTGAATCTTTAGTACTCTGTTAGGAGAGAACAAGTGCCATGAATACTCCTTGATGGACCAGTTTTGCTCTGTCACGCTGTTAGCTTTGCAATGTGGATGCTATTTTTTGTAATGATAGTGTCATGTGTGGAGTGTAAATTATATACCAGAGCATGATTAAGAGCATTAATTCTTATTGTACAGTAATGAGTAATTCACTAATAGGGAGGGATCTGAAGTTCAGGGAAAATAGGGTGTTAAAGACAGTTAGAGTCTGTGAAACATACCAAGGAATCAGTAGAATCTTTGAAAACTTCTCTGAATTTGCTCTAGCAGCTGATATATATATATTTACCTTTCTTTTTTTTATATTACTGGAAAAATATGTGAGCATTTTTGTCTGCATGTACACAGTTCCACAGCACCATGTGCATTTTAGTGGGCACAAACAGGATTCTCTTGATGAATTCCATTGATGGATCTTTTGTTTTTGCTCCAGAGCTGAGTTCATATGCTTTTAACCTGGTAGGTGAATTAATTTCTCTCTTTTCCTTCCTTAGTGGAGTTTAGATTATATTCCCCTTTAACATCATGTCATTTCTGTAGGTGCAGTAAAAACTATGGTTGATATCTGCTTGCTTGTTCTCATAGTCCTCAGTTGCGGTACATCAAAACCCCAAAATATGATGAAATTATCTAAGGGTACCGTAATAACTCAGCATATTCCTTCATGATTGTCATAGTTATGTTCAAAAGTTTCTCAGTTTCTTGCGCTACCTCACTAGACCTGGAAATGGTGAACAAGTATAAATGGAAAGGATTATGTACGTTTGAAAATGAATGCCAGTATCAGATATTCCTTGATACAAATGTTTCTTTTCCATTGTCTTAATAGTTTATTTGTCTGTGAACTGAGAAATATGTTTTCATTTGGCCAGTAAGACTGTAGGTAGTGCAAGAGGGAGAAAAACTGATGTGTGATGACTTTCTGATTTTCTGTTCACAGCTTTGCTCTCATCCTACAGAGTTGGCGAGTGGCAGGGTCAGTATGTATGCCACGACTCTGTCATACAGAATCTGGCCTGAATGCAGAATGGGTTGAGCTGGCAAAGAAACAACTTAAGGGGACTGACCCAGCAAAGCGACTGATGTGGCTCACTCCCGAGGGTATCACAATCAAGCCATTGTATACATCTGAAGATGTTGAAATGTTTGTAAAGTATATGTTTATCTCAAAACTTTTTTTTTTTTACACCATTCGTAGATGACTGATTTTTTAATGCATACAAAGGTGCATACTTAAGTATACACTTGTTAGAGGTATGCATGAAATTCTTTAGAAGCTTTAGGAAAAGAAGAACTATCCAAAAGCTGATTTAAAACAGAATCAAGAAAAGTGTCCCTCTCTCACCCATACAACATGGTTTAGACCCAGTGACTCTACGACTACACTGTATACAGACTTCATAACACATCTAGACAGCCTCAACTAAACACAACCCCCCTTCCCCAGAGCATTAGTGGTAATAAACTTCAGTAAAGCATTTGACACTGTATGGTTTGATAAATATTAATGTATCATTTAATTATGTGTTTTACTGTTTTTCTTTTTTTTTCCTGTAATAAAAATACATTTATTTGATATAGTTTTACAGTTGAAGATAATGTAGAAATTATTTTATTCTTTTTTCATACATATTCGCCATTATATCTAACAATATATCTTTTCTTTCAGTTCAGCACCTGAACTACCAGGAAAGTTTCCCTTTACCCGTGGTCCTTATCCAACTATGTATGCTAACCGTCCTTGGACTATTCGGCAGTATGCTGGGTTTAGTACAGTTGAGGAGAGTAATAAATTCTATCGTGAAAATATCAAGGCTGGACAACAAGGTCTGTCTGTCGCCTTTGATTTAGCCACACACAGAGGGTAAGTTTATGTGCTTCTTTTCTCTGGTGCTTGTGATTGTACAAATCCTGCATTCAGACTGGCATAAATTTTGTGGCTGGACCCATTTGTTTTACTTTTTTGAATAGAATACGTGATTTGTATCATTGAAGTTTCCGTTTTGCTCTTAAGGCATCAGTATTACTGCCATCAAAAAAGAAATCTTGAAGAGGGCATAGATAGTTTGTCTGATGTTCATATGCGAGCAGTCTGTGATATTACATAAAAGCAGAACAAAATTTCCTTGCTAAATATGTAAAAGTTTTATGAATCCAAAAAAAATCACTTCTGCAAATTTCTTGTTATACGAATAAGTCATGTTGTGCTTGCACATATAATCCTTGAAACCTGTAGAGTAAAGGTATTTTAACCTTCATTACAATATGCACAACAGCCTTAAGGATACCTTTGTATTTTACATAGAAAGAGCAATTTCGGTGTTGTCAAACAAACATCAGACATTTTATAGATTACCTGTACTTTCCTTCTTTTACACATAAACATATGAAGATTCACAAATATACAAGTAACAGTACTTATATGATAGGGGAAAGGAATAAATCAGGTCAGTGTTATCAGAGTGATTCAAAGTAGTTATCTATTGTAGGTAGCCTGATACCCCCTTTTGTCCCATTCTTTTGACCAAGAATTTTTTAGCAGGTTTTTTAAATAATCTGACAGGTATGACTCAGACAACCCAAGAGTTCATGGAGATGTTGGTATGGCAGGTGTTGCCATAGATTCTGTTGAAGATATGAAAGCTCTTTTCAGTGGTATTCCACTTGACAAGATGTCAGTATCAATGACAATGAATGGTGCTGTTATTCCGACCATGGCTATGTTTATAGTTGCTGCAGAAGAACAGGTTAGTAAGCAAAGTTATTTCTATTTTATTTCATTTCATTCTCCATAATCAAAGCTTTTGGGTGAAGTTAGTGAAGGTAGGTATATCATCATGAGTTTGTATTTATATGTATGACCTGTGAGATTTTTTATGTGCCAGTGTATCCCTTTGCTTGTTTGTCTTCCTGTAATATATATATCTCTTCCCCACCATGCATGGGTTCAGTATGTACAGTGTCATTCATGTACAATGTGACACCAGTTTTACATGAGACAGGATGGGTTTCACTCATGTGTAGTTAGTATCAGCTCAGGTGGAACATGCTACCCCATCTTGCCCCATGGCCAGGGCCTGGGAGAGACATCTCAGACCCCAGTGCTACTTTTGTTTCTGGGCCCTTTAATCACCCTTCCACCTTAACACTCATAGTTTTCTTTAGTGTTCAAAAAGTGGAGGCAGCAAGAAGGAAGGAGAAACAAAGAAGATGGAAGAATGAAATTACGAAAGCTTTGGGGTTTACTTCAAACTAAAGAAAAAAAACAGAAAAACTGTGTAAACATAAAACTGGATGTATCAATGTGATTCCAAATAATTTGCTATAGCTGCATTAAAAGTCACTAGTGGGATTGACCAATGACCTAGCATTCTTATCCTCTAATGATAAAAGTACTATTATTCTAAGGTTTAGTAAAGTTCCAGTTATGCTTAACTTTAAATTCAGTTCACTTGTATCTCAGGAGACATCACCTTTGAACTAGTACAAACATTCTAAAATTCATACAGCACTCGTCTGTCCATGTATCCAGAATTAATTTAAATAAGCAGGCTGGTATATTTGTCTTCACATGCTTGTCTCCACTTGTTAAGTTATTGATATGTCATCCAAGATATTCTTATTGAAAACTATATTGTAGCATCTGAAATGAATAAGGCATATGTTAGTTGTACCAGTGACAAACAACTATCATTCCTGACACAAAACTGGATGTAGTAATGCGATATAGTGATGAAGTCCCACCTATATAAGTGAAGCACTTTGTTTTTCTATATGATAATGATTTTTAAGTATCTGAATAATGCACAGAACATCATATATGAGAAAATGTGTCCACCAATAATTCCCAGGATCATATTCCCTCTTTAGTAACATTAAATCTAAATTAAGATTACCTTCATTTAGCCTTTGTTAGAAAAATACTTTTCAGGAACACTAGAAAGTGGGTATGACCAAATGTAGGTTTTTTATCTTTTCCTGGAAAACGGCAAACAAGTATGAAAAAGAAAAAATAAAATATTGATGTTGTGTTGAAGGAATATCCTAACTTCCTTATGCTTTAGTAAGCCCCTTTGTTATATTTATATGTACTCACGTCACTTACCAGATGCTTCTAGTATTATTGTACAGGGATACCTAGTGACAGCACTAGGATCCCGATTCCTCTATCAAGGAATAAAGTATTGAAACTGAACTGAACTGAAAAACTATTGTGTTAACCACCATTTTCCCAAATCAGCATAGCCCTCCCCACTATCAGTTTAGGTAGAGTTTTCACAAGTTATTTTGATTATTAAAAGTCTTTTTTACTTTTGCAGTACCCAACATCTTCCCAGATCAGCATAGCCCTCCCCACTATCAGTTTTGGTAGGATTTATATGAGTGGCAAATTTTTGGTCTTGAATATAACCCTTCTTTTAATGAGTTTCTGCGACTCAACTGTAACATTCTGCTGTCATGACAGGTCTCCAGGAACATAACCTTATTGTTATTTGGGGTTAGCAGTTTAGTAAATTGTAACTTATACATTTCTTGATCCATCATATCATGTCTACTTTTTCTTGAGTAATGAGCACCTTTTTTATCCTCTGTGTGGCTGATGTTTTGAAGATGTGTTAGTGTGTTTGTATATCACTGTGAAAGGAATGATCCAATTTTCCAAGATCCAATAGCTAGACTGGAGCCAACTTTTACATCAGTTTCATTAGCACAAAAATACAAACAAAAACAATGTCATCTGGTGGCTGGCTCACTATCTTCCTTGGTCAAAAGGTTGATCTAGTTTTCCTAAATGTTGTATTGGGAACATTGAATGTACAAAATGATTGATATGTTTGGAAAACTGTTTTATGGATTTGTGATATTCAAGTGTACAGTGAGGTCTATGTTTTGTAAATAAACTGTACATACATTTTTATGGGAATGCATACCCTGTGCATATCAAGAAGGCATGTATTCCACTTCCTGTATTCAGATCAAGGTTGTGCGTACAGTTCTCTGATCTCACAGAGACTCATGTATAAATTGATCTCAGATCTTGGTTGGAAACCAACATAAATAATCTGAACTACCTTTATTATTTCTTTTACTGATGTTGTCTTTGTGAAAGCTGGGGGTAGTTTATTTATTTAGATCTCAGTTGGTATATAGCAAATATTTGAGTGTTAGATCTTGGGTGTATGTAACAGAATGTTCTGAAGTATATTCAGATGTTGTAACATGTAATTTGTTTTCTTTTGCTATTCCATACAGGGTGTAAAGCAAGAGCAACTCTCTGGCACAATTCAGAATGACATTCTAAAAGAATTCATGGTGCGCAACACTTACATCTACCCACCCGAGCCATCCATGCGAATCATTGGAGATATTTTTGGCTACACAGCAAAGGTTTGTTTGTGTCAGGTTCTCAAAAAATCTTTTGGTTATAGAACTACAACTATCTCCTTTTACAGAATGGATGCATTTTAAAGAATTGTCCATTAAATGGAATTCTATAAAGTAAAAGCCATTTTTCGATATTCTCCCATTGCATAGTTGGAGATATATTACTTCAGAAAAATTTCAGTCCCAAGACCTGCATGTTTCTAAACATCATATTTAAGCTTTCAAATGAAAATTGTGATTAGCTGTTTCCCCTCAATGTGCCCTTTTTTTTTTTTTTTTTTTTTTTTTTTTTTTTTTTTTCCCCATCAACATATAGCAGGGGATACCTGTAACTATAATAAGATGTTCCTGACCTTGCCTGCTGTTGATAACGCCATAAACAAAAAGTCACCTTCAAAGAGACTGTATTATCGTCAGCGTAGAATACAACATCACTGAGGAACTTCCTACCATTAGGAAATCCCCCCAACCCCAGCTTCAACATGCATTGTATCCTTGAAGATGCAGGAGCCCCTTAAAGGGGATCCTGGGGTTACACATAATGATAATAACTGTAAACAAAAATCCATATCAAAACAGTATTAAGCGAATCATGAAGTTTTTTGTTTGAAATATTCATATATTTATGTTCTGGTATATGTCCTTCCTTTTACTATAAATACTTATTTTGTAAATTGAGTTTGATAAAGAATCTTGAGTGACACATTCCTGGAATATGTATCCAGAACATAGGCTTTTTGATGCCCAGGATGTTGAGTAAAGGTTAATCTCCACTTTAGAATGTATAGAATGCTCTCTTAGTTGGTCCATAGTGTGGAAGAAAACATAACATGTATCATTAGCTTGTTACAGTGTTGTGTTCTGTACAATACTTTCTTGGGAATTTGCACCACTAACTGTAATTGCAAACATTGGAAATAGGTTTTTATTTTTTCAGCACATGCCCAAATTTAACAGCATCAGCATTAGTGGATATCATATGCAAGAAGCTGGTGCCAATGCTGTGTTAGAGATGGCCTTCACATTAGCTGATGGACTAGAATATTGTCGCACAGGGCTGGCTGCTGGACTAAATATTGACCAATTTGCTCCACGTCTTTCATTCTTTTGGGGTATAGGAATGAATTTCTACATGGTAAGTAGCTTATATGCACTGATTTTTTAAAGGAGAGGTTGGTGTGAGCTAAGCTCATTATTAATTTTCTAATTTAGGTTAATTAAATTTGAATGTGGATTGTAATACAAGAGAATGTATGCTACAAGTAATATTGCTTTATGAATGCAGTATGTAAAAGAATTCATTGTGGCATAAAACTGCATTGTTTGGAACCATAGTTCAATGCCAAATTTATTGAAAGTGTTGAATTTAAAGGAAAATAGACGTATCATATTTTGCTGACATTGTATAGAACACTTATCCCAGATTATAGAATTAGTGAATTTTGTAAATGAATTTATTTATACTATTGTTTTGAAGCATCAAAGGTTGTGTGTTGTTAGCTGGGATGAGCCAGTCAGCATTCATTGATGGGGATCCAGTTATGGAATTCATAACAGAAACAATGGATAATGTATCACATTTTAGCATAGGGTTTTACTAAACTGAGTTCCCTAGCCCCAGCTTCACTGATTGTCAAAGATCAGATCTTTGCTTTTATTTTAACAGTCACTGGATCACTAGAACACAATATTATTTTTTTTCCTTTTAAGAAATTAGTGACAACAAAGTCTATGTCTGCAGTAACTCTGTTCCTTGTGAGATGAAAGCAAATAAATACCAAATGGTCTACACAGAATCATTCACCCACTCAGCTCACTTGTCTGTTATAATCTTCTCGCATCATCTGTTACCTGTTTCATTAGTTTTATTATTAAGTCATTTACACTTACTTATTGGTCTGTTTTTGTTCCTGATGAAGTAAAGATGACGCAGTGAAATACTTTTCTTAAGGATGTGTATTGTGTATTGATTTACTGTTTAGAACATTTTCTAGAGTTAGTGTTTTCAGTTTTCATTGTATGATAGCTAGCAAGTATTGGTTTGTAGCATACTAATTATTCTGATCTGTAGGAAATTGCAAAAATGAGAGCTGCTCGTCGCTTGTGGGCACATTTAATTGACAGCAGCTTTTCTCCTAAAAACAAGAAATCTACCATGTTGAGAACTCACAGTCAGACTTCTGGATGGTCACTCACAGAGCAGGTATATTTTCCAACAATATGTAGTTGAATCTGTTATATTATATATTTATATGTCAGAATTAAAAATGCTGATCTAACTAGATTATTATATGATAAATATATCACTAGGAAGTTATAAAGTTCTTTATATATCCAAACTAGTTTTTACATTATCAATACTGTCATGCTGTCTTTTGCTTAACACTAGTTATAAACTTTCAAAGTTGTATCAAAGAGGTATGAAGATGTGACTTAAAATTGGTAGAAAAAGGATAGTTACCATAAAGGAAAAACCAGAATATTAGTGACATTAGATAAAGGAAATTTAACTGTACCTCCTAATCACTTGGTTTTCTTTAGGTTTAATTTTGGACATTTGATTGAATGATTGCTGTGTCTGTTTACCTCATCATTGGAGAGGGATGAGGTGACATCAGGGTGTTAAAGCTTGATTGCTTAGTCCCTAGGTGATGGATACAGTGTTGAATGTTAAAAGATCCTTAGCAACAGCTTGGCCAGGTGAGGGATGAAGATTTTAAAGCTGAACTCTAAACATGAAAAGCTGTTTGCTTTTGCAACCTACTTTTTATATTGTCATATTTGATTAGCAGGATTTAGGAATGGATAGAAACAAAGAAAAGGAATTTGATAGGAGGTAAAAATAAGGACATAGATATGGAAACATGATATCTGCATGGAGGGTGTTTGAATACTATAAAGTACCATGATGTTGTCTTGAATGAAGTAGCTTTGTAATCAAGCACCTCCGTCTTCTTCTTTTTTTTTATTTTATTTTTTTTAGCTGAGACGGCACGGGCAGCTAAGGCCCTAATCAAGGCCATCCCATTAACGCTATACATGTACATATTTAGACTTGCTCGCCCCCATCCACTCCTGATGCCACCCCGCCCCACGGGAAAATAGCACTGCCAC
>JAYMFT010031839.1:0-15962 GCA_038088735.1 Panulirus argus
ATGCAGGAGGGTGAAAGGTGTGCCCGGAATAGAGTGAAATGGAACGATGTGGTATACCGGGGTCGACGTGCTGTTAAAGGGCTGAACCAGAGCTTATGAAGCGTCTGGGATAAACTATGGAAAGGTCTGTGGAGCCTGTGGTTTCAGTGCATTACACATGACAGCTAGAGACTGAGTGTAAGCGAATGTGGCCATTTCATCTATCTCTTGGCGCTACCTCGCCGGCGTGGGTTGTGGTGATGCTATTTCCCGTGGGGCGGGGTGGCACCAGGAGTGGATGGGGGCGAGCAAGTGCAAATATGTACATGTGTATGTATATGTATGCACATATGTGTATGTTGATATGTGTATATATATATATATACTGTGCATATGTGTGCATGTATGTATATAAGTGTCTCTCTTCGTCTGTTTCCTGGCGCTACCTCGCTGACGCGGGAAACTACGATCAAATATAGTAAATAAATGATTATTATATATATATATATATAATATATATATATATATATATATATATATATATATATATATATATATATATATATTGGATGATCGGTCATTGTAATATATTTCTGGGCTCTGGCACAGAAGGCAGAGAAACTGTTATATCAATTCGCTTGCAAACTAATATGCATGAAATGCAAGGGTATAATATCGAGTGGCAGGAAAGAAAAAATTGCGTATGGTAACCTATTCACTCATTTTTGTATGATCCATTTGTGGGTACAGGGATGAAGCTTCATCCAAGTCTAGGTATATACATTCAGTATAATACATTTCATTAATACAAATAGTGAATACTACGCTAAACCTCTTCATCAATAAAAAGGTACTACTAGTAGTACAACACATGATATTATCTTAACGCTAGGAAAGGTACTAATTGTCAAACACTCATATCATTTGTACAATTGTTTTATGTGGTCACATTATCTATATAACTACACGTTTGTCTACAATTACTGAATTTGGCTCACGAGTCTTGTCTGGACCCATGCACCTAACATCTCCAAGTTGCCAATAACATGTTATTCGGAAACTGAAATGACTAGTTATCTTGTGCGCAAACGGAAATACGAGGGGACTTGCATTTGTTTTTGTATAGCATAGACGAGGAAAGTGAATGACTAAAAGAAAAATTGTTCTGATAGTGTTACGTAAACGATCATCCAAATGCTCTTGTAACTAAACCTTGGGTAGATGAAAGGAATAATTCTTACATTCCGCACGATATCCCCCAGGACCACAGTTCTTCGCACGCTGTTATAGATGAATGTTTTTTTCTTCATATGTTACCGGAACAAATTACACTAACAAAATTTCAGTTTTAATACAAAATACAAACTTTTTCTTACGAAGTAATAGACAAGTAAAAAGTTACCTGAAATTATTATTTTTTGGCTACTTAACGCATGAAGCTTTCTTTGGCGGAGTCAATCTCTAAAGTATTTTTTTAATCCAACGGGTTTCTCTCAAGAAAGCGATATGTAATCATGAACAAGGTGTCACTAAAATGGCTCTTGATATGCTTTGTGAATTCTAAGTCTCAGGTACAGTATAACTGGGAAGAGGAAGACAAAAATAAGTGTGCTATGGAGTCCGTAACATGAGAGAGACAGACAACAGGAGGGCTGATTGGCCCACGATTGGGTTTTCTATTAATGAAAAAAAGTTCAACTTGACAAGGAAATGTAATTCCGCTCAGCAATCTTTTTAAGCTATGACCGACTCCCCGCTGCTGCACATTAGCTTTCTACTGTTCCCGTTACCGCTGTCGTTTGTACACTTGATCTCTGGCGTTTATCTCAGAATATACCTGAATTTATACAGTATTTGTCTAAACCCCTTTTTGAGGGTATTCATAGTCTTACCATTCACTGTCTGACGATAACTTATTCCAGTGCTCAACACCTACATGAAAAGAAGCTTTTTACCACGTACGTACTACGATCTCGGCCATAATAAAACTTTAGTCTTATTTACAATCCAGACACTTTTTGATTCAATTTAGAAGCGAACTAATCCACAATTATTTTTTTTTGTCTATGTATGGATTCGATTATAAGTTTATTCTTCTTGAAATAGGATTCGATCGGTTTTTTCTAGTTGGGAAAAACATCTTTTGAAAAGTTTTATCTGCCACATTGGATGACGTACAAACAATGAATTATCGTAAGATAATACTTACCTTAAAAGCTGTTTTATCATTTCATATCAATTTCTCTTTCGGGAGGCCTGCATATACACTAAACCAGACGACGGATCCATAACACTTTTACCAAGATCTTTCGTTATCTATATTATGAACTGATTTACAGACGAGTTAAAAAATTATTCCGTATATAGAATTCATTTTGGTTCAAGTAATAGGAGTTTGACGATTTACATGGCATTTCCTATCTGAACATCTTCCCTTCATGAATCGGTGGAAGTTTTACTTCTAATTCTTTCTTTTCATCAAATTTCTCTCGTGAAACTGTATGTACTGATGATTCATTAATCATAAATTTCATCTTCACTTACTAGTAATTTTTGACAAAGTACCTTAAAGTGTCAGGCAACTTCATCCCTTGCTTTTCTGATATTGAGATCTCCATCGATTATCATTTTCTGTAGTCATGATCTTTGTTTATTACTTTCTTTCTACGTCCTGTTAGCTGAGGCTTCTTACTCCCGATCCCTCCTTTCGTACAAGTATTCTTTACCTTGTTATTTTACGTTTTTTGGCGACCTGTTTCACATTTGGGCCATCCTAGTCTATCAAATATATATTTTTTTTTTTTTTTTTACTTCCGAGAATTTCCTATTAATTCTTCGTTGGAAAGTTTGCGTACGCAGGAGCCTTGTCCATTTCCTGATTTCTCTTCTTTCAATCTCACTTATTTCTTACGTTATCCTTCAATCATTAAACCTTTTCTCGCAAAAGTGTGTGCTTCTCTTCTTCCACAATGCCGTCTTCATACCAAGATCTATTCATTCTTATTTCCTCGTTACCCTCATGAGCCGTGGCCTGGACACTTAGTGGGTCTGGGTGGGTGGGCGGCCCTTGCCATACATCAGAGGTTGGTGCTCCTGTTGTGGCCGGTCGAATCCCTCGCCATGGAGGAGGCCAGGCTGTCCGGACTCGGGAGGTCGATGACGGCCTTCTCCTTCTTGCTGCGGGGAAAACGAGAAGATGTTAGCCTTGTGTAGCAAGGGGAGGACTTGAGAGAGAGAGAGAGAGAGAGAGAATGTGATGAAAATTAACATTAGAAGATGGAGTCTGTAACAGAGATGTTGACAAACATACAAACAAAAACCAACAAAGAACTGCCCAGTGAAACCCAGTTCATTAGCACCCCTGATCCATTGTTACACTTGGTCCAGTGGTACGCCTGAATCAATGGTCAGAATGGCCCAATGGTACACTTTACCCAGTGGCATCGCTAACCTACTGATAAACCTGGGCCAATGGTACAATGTGGTCCAGTGAAGCCCTTACCCCACCTTAGGAGGAGCTTACCTGAAGGCTCTGAAGGAGGATGTGTGGGAGACGACGTCGGAGTGGTAGAGGGAGGTGGGTGAGCGAAGGGTGGAAGGCATCCTCTGATGGCGCTCTGTTATCATCACCCAGCACAACCATGGCAGACGCCTCGCGACCTCCTGATCATCATACGCACACAGCATTAGCGTAAGAGCACTGATGGTTGGATCACAACACTAACTACTGCATTACCGAGAATCATACCTGTGTGTATGCGTAAGTGTGCACTCACCTGTCTGTAGCGATGGTGGGACACGGCGTAGATGAAGGGGTTGTAGAGCGTGGAGAGCTTAGCGAAGAGCGCGGGCAGCATAGTGTTGACGGGGGTCAGCGCCGAAGACCAAGAGAACACCCCTAGCAGAGCCACCACTGTCATACACGGGTACACAACGTTAACTTAAATACAGGTCCCAGGTGGGGTAAGAAATGATTAGTGTGATGAGAAGACAAACTTGACAAGAAAAGGGCACTAGATATGCATTCGTAAATAATTTGCCTTCTAAAGGCAAGAGAAAAGATACCCTTCGTATTTTGCATTACAAGTTAACATGAATAAAAATGTCTCACATTTTCCAATTTAAAAACTTCTAGATTACTTATTCCGATTTCCTTATTCTACTCGTTATCTTATGTAGCACTTAAAGCCTGGCCTCGTTGAAAACTTCTGGTAATGACAGGAGCAAATGACAGGAAAGAATATATAGCAACTGACCAGCATAGGGAGTCCATGCCAGTGTCCAAAATCCGACGGAAGTGAGAACCACTCGAGCTAGTTGGGTTTCCCTTTGATGAATGTTGAGAGAATTCTGTCCATGATAGAAAACGAAATTAAATTACCGGTAAACTAATGAAAACTTTATAGACACCACATTACAAAGCACTAAGATAAATCATAACCACATTTAGGTTACGTCTGGTTTCTTTAAATTTTATTACGGCTGTTTGAAAAAAAATGAATATGGTTGGATTAAGTTGTGTTTGTGTATTCCACCTGCTGCAATCACTTTAATAAAAACTAGGTTATCATTCCAGGCTTGGTTTGGAATCTTTGTGCCTTTATTTTTTTGTATGATATATGAATACATATATGGTTGGAGTGGGTTAGACTAACTTATTCCACTTGCAATAGTCACTTGAATGATTAGTAATCAAGTTTAATTACGCTCGTTACGTTGGATTAAGTTTCTTGGGCTAAGATTGCCTTTCTGTTCGTATTCATCTGTTTTAGGAAGACAAAATACTATTCCAAGAAGCAAATCTAATCTAAAGCAACCTAAAATTCCTTAAAGTGATCAATACGGGTAAGATCAACTGATATGATTTTTGTCGATACTGATGTCAAGATCGTTGCATCCATAAAGTAAAATAAGAACTCACGTCGCATGGGTTCGAATCCTGGGCGCGGCAATTGGCCCACACCTAAACCATGTGTTCATCCTCCCCTAAGAACCGGTTGATAAATGAAGAACTCACTTAGGATGATGTGTGTGTGTGTACAGTGGAGTCAAGACATGGCACAGATATACAAGGTTAAGAGACGGAGCAAATACCTTCCCGTGACACGAATATAGTAATCACATAGACAAACATAAGCACATACATAAACACAGACACACACATTCAAATAAAAACGTAAGAAACAGAGAACGATAGCTAGACAGGCAGAGAGGCAGGTTTCATTAGTGAGGTAAGAGGGACTTCCAGGTGGTGAGCAACAACAGAACACTCCACATGACAAGGGTCATATTGGCCGTCCTGACCACGGGGTGAAGAGGGACAGTATTACATTATGACCACCACAGACTCGTGACGAGGGGTGGAGAGGGAAGGCACCCCCTACTCTGCCCAGCGTTAAGTCCGCTCAGTTCTCTCTCTCTCCCCTCATCGTTCGATATTCTTTCTCCCCTTTATCTTATATACATCATCTTCCCCCTTCCTTTGAACCTTAAATGTCTACTTTCTTCCACGAGATATGTGAGTTAGTTTCACTGTTCTGGCCTGCGTGTCGTCTCTCGTTTCTGTCAGGCTTCTCCTGCGTGTCCGTAGCATCAAAGGTCAACACAAATCAACCGCCACGAGGACGGGTGGCGTCTGTAGCCCCGAAGGTCAACGATGATGAAATGAAGCGAGGATCATCAGGTTTGAGATGGAGTTGTCTGACATGTTAAACTGAATAGATAGGCTCGGACATCATTTTTTCTGTTAAAAGAATGTAAATATCATAAGCTTAGGGCGGAGTCTTCAATATATCGGGCGTCCATCTAGATCCTGGCAGGATTCATGCATAAAATACAGTAACCAGGACAGTCACTGCTGTGTTCCTACATAAGTAACTTTTAGTAATCCAATACATCGTTTTATCTCCTGTGTTGCATTATATGCTGACCCTCAGTCCTGGCTCTCGTGTCACCAATGATTACTATTTCTCTAAGGCCGTCCTGCAATTTAGTCACTGGTTCGTCTCACCTCATCACAAAGCTGATCTCCTAACAGCAAAGTCTTACATTCGTTAAAGTTTATAATCAGTTTTCTTTGACGTATGTACTTACCACAGCCAGCTGGTTTTCTTTGATGAGTCTGCGGTCGTGGCGGGAGACGGAGAAATAGATGCAGCTGTAACACCAGGAAATGGCAGTCAGTGGGACGACGTAGGCGAATATGAACATGAGGAAGACGTACAGGCGGCTCCAAGGTTCATCTGAGAGGTAGTCGAACGTACAGCTGCGGTAGAAACAGGTTGCGTTCATCATAAAACTGGGAATTATTACGTGACTAAAATTTTGATTAGATTGTTGGATCAGAAACAAAACATTTTCCTCTTCTACTTCCCCCGTCGATACTTGCATTATTCCATTTTTCTCTGCTTAATACTTTGTCTCATGTAGCCGCCCTCACTCATCCTGACGAGCACAGCTTCCGTCCTCCTCTCCCCTCTCTCATCATCTCAAATCCTGCTCTCACTTCACAATCACCCTCAAAGCACTACCTCGCTACTTAGGTCTCTACTCTGCAGTCATCAATACAATATCTCATGTGATATACATTCTTGGAGTATCTAATTTTCCAAAGCCATAACCTAAATGTCCAAACTTTTCTTTGTTCTTGAGTAATCGGACTAGTCTCTGCTCCATCCAGCCTCAATGCTGTGAACACGCTTCATATACGTCCTCTTTCACGACTGAATATTATCACTTGCCTAATTCGGTTTCCTTCCCAGTGAAATAATTTTATTACCCATATTCCTCCTATGTAGAGCACAATCATCTCTCTTTTTCTGCATTAAGTCGACTAATCTCTTTTCAGATTCTCTTCCAGCGAAAAAACCTGTTCCCCGAACCTTTTCCTAAGGTGCCTGTAGTCTCCTGATTGTCAGACACCAACAGCTGCATCAGTAATACCTCTCTCACCCCTGTACCAAAACATGAGGCACGACTGGACCTATGGCCTTGCTGAACCCTGTAGCTAGCAAACCTAACTTTATGTATTAAAGTACATCAACACGCACTACAGTATTAAAACACATATCGAACCGGCTCATCATCAAAATATCTATAGTATCTGGCATTTCAACAGTCACATATGCTCATATTACAACCAACCTCTGTTTTGAAATGCCTGGTGATGTTCCCATGACGTACCTGGTGAGGAAGCCCTCCAGCACGTACTGGTTCCAGCCGACGAGGGGCGGGCTGCACCAGAGGACGCCGTAGCTCCAGGCAGCTCCCACCCACAAGGAGGCCTTCCCGTAGCTCAGCCGCCAACCTGTCACGAAGAGCCTGCCTATAAGAGAATTCTGAATCCTCAGGCGTCGTGAAAAGCACTGCAACGGGTCTCTTAAACCTCCTGACACACTAGTCCCAGGCGGGTGAGCAATATCTGCTACAGCAGGAGCTAAACTTAACATGACCACACTTATATATATATAGAGAGAGATAAATAGATAGATGGATGGATCTAGAGAGAGAGAGAGATAGAGGAAGGGGGGGGGGGGGACTGAGGACCTGAACTGACCTGAGTAGGGGTTGACGATGGCGAAGTATCGGTCGAGAGCAATGAGCATCATGGTGATGATCGACACGGTACCGAACAGGGCGCCACAGAAACCGTAGACCTGTGGAGGCAGACGGGTGAGCGGTGAGTTAGTTGCTCTGCACCTTACAAGTAAACACACTGGAAACGTCAAGCAGACTCGGTCCAGCTACCAACACGTTCCCCCAACAACCTCACAACACCCTCGAACCTACAAACATGTTTTCCTCGGGTATCACAATCCGTGGCTGCTATCTGTTTACCCAATTAAAGTAGTAAAAGTTAGACAGTCAGATGAACCACAAAAGCTTCATGTGCAGGAAACTAGGGAGATGTATATACTTCAAAGGATGTTAGATATGGGATATTTTATTCAGTGTGATGCAAATGTCTGGAGTCCAGTCGGGTTTATGAGTTACATAAACCCGTCAATGGTCAACAGAAATACTCCGGTTCGATTCACAGGAAAATTGGAATTTTTAATTTGCTGACCCTCGCTCATCAACATGAGATGGGAAGGACACATCACGTCCTAGTCTGTCCACCAAACTGCATATTTCTCTAATTTCTACAAAGCACATCTTGTTCTTTCTGTTTCTCTTCCTCGTCTCTCTGCTCAAGATTCTTAGATATATATTTCCTCTGGGGTAGACATAGGTTATTAGAGGTGATTTCTTTGACGAATGATGAAAAATAATCATTAAGCAAATGGATTTAGCAATATGGTTATGTAGCCCTTACCCAGACAAGCTTTTGGTCACTACTTTGAATAATTACTAATCAGTGGGTCTGTCTCAAATTCACTGACACTTTTCAGTGAAAACTGAAAGGAGAATTATTTCATTCATCAAGATCAAGAACTTGTTTATTCAGGTCCTTGATAATCTTCCTCACATTAAAACATTCTTCGGATCGATATTCTTATTAAACATTTCTTCCAAATATCCACAAGAGATTCAGTGGCTTTCCTCAGCTCAGATATTGCCACGTCATCTTGCTCCCTACAGACGGCATCGGCAGTCGATATTTATCAATATTTCTCATTCACAAACATCGGATGAATTTTCCAGTTTGCCTTATCCGAGACACATGCCGTGTGATATGTCCGGGTGTTCGACCAGGGTCCAACGTAGGACGTCTGTTTCCGAGTCTGCCATTCCTTTTGCTTGATTCTTTGTCCACCATTCAGTTACTCTTCCCTCGTGTCTCTCTTATTCTTTTTCAGATAGTCTGTTTCTCCTTCCTCTTGTCTGTCAGAGTCTCCTTATCCTGTAGCTTGTCTGTTTATCTTTCTGGGGTAAACGTATGGTTGAAAAAACATGTAATGTTAAGGATCAGTAGTAAGTAGAAGATGAAGGATTAATACATGTCAGGGGATAGGTGTTAACGCCTGGAACGATTTATCAGTTTCCCGAAATCAAAGGATAGTAAAATTTCCAAATCTGTTGTGTCTGTGTAAGCCTGATGTATCAAATACTTTAAACCCGGGTGGAACCATGAGTGACAAAATAAACTATTTCATGACCGAATACATCGTTTGTTTTAAAATCCAAACAATACTATAAAATGTCTTCGAGAGTAAAGGAAAAAAATATATACATAAACGCGCACGAAAGAAGACGGTAGACTCGTTGTCTCTTAAAACCCACAAATAAGCCGCTTTGCATCAGTACATATACATCTGTATGACAGTTTTTTCCCGCCTGGGTACACAAAGCCACACCAGAGACATCAGCGGCAGCATAACGGTACCGGATTATGGACAGTAAGTGTAACGGGTGAGGGAGAGTAGTAGGCGACTGCTCCTCTGTGGGAGGAGATCATTCTGCTGCTGGCAAAGGAAGTGAAGAAGAAAGGTCGAGATCGATACAGTTGAAAGGAAGAACGTAAAGGTTAGATTAGGATGCAGAAAAAGGGACAAAAGGAGAGAGCAAAGGCGGTTAGGAAATTAAGAAAGACGGGGCGAAGGATGGAACCATACACACATTTCCATGATTTATTGATGACAGTTGATTATATGCAAAATACAATGATGTTAGCCGATAGAGAGTCAAGTTCCTTTAATATTTAACAACCCTTATTTTTCTGTCTGTTGCTGGATTTCCACAAACGATATTCTCCTTAGGTAATTCTGTTTCAGTGTGTTTAATTCCCCAGTATTAAAGTTAGTATACTTGTATGTGATTATCTAAGTTTAAGTTAAAATACTTTAAGCACCCAGAGAAAGATTATTAAAACATAAAAAGAAGTATGAAGAAGAGCAAGTAATTTTACACGGCTGTGCAGACGACGGCTTGGGGGCTGTCGGTGTGTACTGTCAGGAAGGAGGGATCAGCCATCTTACGTAAGAGATGTGTGTGCTGACATTCCAAGAACTGAGGCAGAGCGGTGGATAGAAAGGTCTAAAGTGCTTCGAGAGCCTGGGACAGGCTGGTACGTGCTTATTTATTACTAAACAACACAACGAAAGACGATGGTGGTGACTTGGAAACACGGTAAACATATTTACGAATGTGTAGGCTGAAATCTTTACAAGGTTGTCATGAACCTGCTCTTTGTAGGGACATAAGCAGCGTGAGGGTGAATGTGTTCTTAGATTTCTCGTTAAGGATTTTTCTGTTGGTGGATACAGCTTGACGCTGACGGCCCTAATGACCCTAACAGTTGATAGGCCTGAATTCCAAACAACCAACCAATACCTGAAGTTATTCAACGATACACAAAATGAACTTTTCTTAACCTATCTGAAGCTCCTATTTTCTCATACTAACAGACAGCATCAGTTCACACAGTCAGTAATGCCGGAAATCTATAAATAAAACTCCAAAAATTATGTTTTATACCTACGCTACAACTTTTACATTGGTTATCTCTTCTGTTTCTCCACTTTGCTTTCCAATCACTTCATTTCTTATCGCTCTAACCACCCAATCAAGTAAAAAAGTAAAGACGAAGGACTTTATTGTACTAATTTCATTGAATCTTATGAATGTAAGCATTAAAGTAAATGGATACATTCATAATTTTCACACCTGGAAGATTATTTCATTCGTATAACATCAAGAGTCGAGAAAACCAAAATGCAGACCACTAGCGGCACAGATGGTTGGGACGTCGTGCGTCAGGCAACGGGCCAGCCTTTACAAACCGGAGGCTCCCTGCGGTGCGGGAACAAGGGCGCCTCTGGAACCCATACCACCCATAGCTTTTTTGTCCCTCGCTGCATTCAGTATCTAATGTACTCTCCTGTTACGGATAACAAGTACTCATATTCCTAGAAAAAACAGGCCTAGTTTTCACAACCATATATGTACATCATCACCAGGTAAAAAGATTTTTCCAGCCGTGTTGTAGAAGAGTCTCTGGTTATATTCATTGATCAAAATTACATTTGTGGGTCTATGACAATTATGAACTTATACAAGAATTGTGAAGAAAAAACAAGAGCAATCATACAAACCGGTGGCGTGAATGGCGCCTGGAAACCGTGACGCGCTACTTTCCATAAGCTGGGTTAAAGTTCATCGAGGCTATTCTTAACGTGGCCGCGTCACCATCATAATTTACGCAAAAAAACAGGGAGTTGCGTACACTTAACGTCGGTAACCGAACTGAAAGTTTAGAAACGTCTCTCAAAAAAATGCCACGCACTGTTGTATACGCCGCCATCTTAACCTGCAGCAGAAGTTTTGTAGTTTAGTCAAAGAAAATAACAGAAAACAACTTAAATATGCGTTTTCGAGAAGTGTACAGTGGTTTACGAAGACCCTTACAACCTACCAAGAGCAGATTTTCGCTGCTTCACTTTCATAATAGATTATTTCCTGAACATTCAGACATGAATCCTTCATTAAGAGTCTCAGATAATCAGTATTAATAAATTTTTCGTCAGTTCTCTTTTACCTGTAACAAAAAACTATAGGTAAATGAATATCATAAGCCCAGTAATATTTTTTCAGACGTAAATGATACTTTGGTAGATTAAGGGCGAGCATACCAGCCCTCATAGAACGAGTTTCTTCGACCATGTTAGGTCTCCATTATCAATAATCAGATGCTGTTAATTCTGATCGGTACTTCAACCACGCAAATACACTTGACAATAACTCAAGTTGTTTTTGTAGTCTAACTCGTGATCTGTGAAACTGGTTCGAATGCAACAGACAAAACTTTCTTACCAGGAAATCCGAGACGTCCGAATGATTTTTAACGATTTTATTTTTCTTTTCATCTAAATACCATAGAAGCGCGTGCTTCTCATGTGGCCTCACGATCAACGAAGCTAAACTTAAAAAGCGTTTATGAGGAACTTTGCCGTGTCATCGAAAGAGACAGCAATGGTTAATATGCTGAATAAGAACTACACTCTGGTGTTTTGGAGAAATAATGGTACTGCTAAGGTTATTTTGGGAGGATCCAATCCAGCGCGCTATCCGAGGTGCTTTACGTAAACTGAGATAACTGCGAGTGTGAGGCTGACAACACTGCAACTGTAACCTGCGCCTCTTTACTCATGACTGCCTTCGATGCCACAATCCATTCCGGTTAAGTTCATTTTCACCTAATTCCTTTACTGTGTTCGCTCGACGTGTGGTTAACGAGTACACCTGTCAGTCCAACTCACTGCTGATAGATTTATATTCTGGATCGTAACTATTGGATGTAATCATCGATAAGCGTAGATCTTCCTGCTCGCTGCCGGCAACCTGGCTCCGGTGGTCGGGCTGGACATGGATCTATATAACACGCTCGGCGTTCCTGTGGATGGATGACTCAGGGTTGGCCGGACAATCCTCGAGATGATTTAATGATGTTGAGATTCGTAAAGCAAACTTCTTAGAGAGAGAAAAAAAAATGGAAGCAATTATTGTTACTCACATTCTACCAGGCTTTGTAATGCAAGAAAAATGATATTCGTAAAAACAAGTAATACTCACATGCCGTGGGGAACAAGGGCATGATCCTTGAGCATGACGATAAGGCATCTGATACGACTTGAAGACGATAAAAACCGACCCTTGTGTATCATATGATGGCGTGGCCGCTGACTCATCCTTAAAGGTTAAGTTAAAGGAACAGAATAATTGACGATAATCAATATCGCTTGATGTATCAGTATGAAAATTAAAGTTTGAAGAAATTTAATTTGTTGCGCTTTTTATTGAATATTGTATATTGACTGGATTGCTCCTGCGAGTCACAACAATCAATTTGTAACGTATTTCAGTATTTAGATACTAGTTAAAAGTAATACAATGCTTCAAGAAATATTTATCTAGTTCCCTTACTGATTCACAAAGTAAGGTTCCAAGTCTCTTACGAAACCTCAGATTTCTTAGTAAAGAAATATTACAAGATGTACACCATCTCTCTTATACGTTAGAGAAAAAAGTAATAAATATCCAACGTACTTTCGCTTTCCTACATATTTCTTTCAAAAGAAACGAGAGCTGTGAAGTGTTTTTTAAGCTTTGACCGGAGGCGAGCCGCGCGAGGGAAGCGACTAACAACCTCACGATTCATTTTCTCGACTACCGCTCTTCCTCGGCTGCCACCCAACCTCCACACTCCCTTCACCGCCCCTGCCTGCTGCTATGCGTGGGTCTCACCTCACAGGCGGCGGGACCGAGGGTCCAGCGGTGGTTGTAGCAGTTGGCCACCAGGACGGGGAACTGTGTGAGCACCATGAGGAGGTCGGTGAGAGCCAGGTTCATCACCAGCAGGTTGGTGCCGCACCGTAGGCTCCGCGACGTCCCGAAGATCCACAGTACTAGGCTGTTGCCCGTCACCGCCACTGCTCCTGCCGGGTCAGGCAAGGTTAGCTTCCGAATCCTAATGTGATAGTTAATACTAGGTCACTTGGGGGTGGGTCCTTGAGGAGCACAAAGGATACAAGATAGCCAACACAAATTTTTGTACACTTATAATTATGGAAGGAATCTTTACAAAAACACTCTTTTGCACAAAGATGTTAGGGTACACCATATCTTGCTGGTAGGCATTACCTATGAAGGCCTAGGATACTATATGCAGTTTATACGTTTGCCAAAACACTAAACACTTAAATGGTTTATTTCTTAACCACATCTTAACAGACTAGGCTTGAAACCCGAGATCGTGTGTTGTTGGATTCGCCACTTCTCCACTTGCCACTGACTGCAATAACGACTACCAGCCTCAAGGTGGGGAGGAAGATGGGCAGCAAACGCCAGTAAAGAGAAAGAGATTTCCCGCTAACATTAACAACAACACGCCCATTTCCCCACTGCACTGTAGTATTCACCAAGAATAATAAAAACTCTTTAAGTTTAATTTCCCCTAAATGACTGTAATACAGCTATAGTCCTTCGGACCAAAAACGCGTCAACAGATGCCCCTAAATCTGATGATCTCTCATCTAGATGACTAACTTACATTCCTTGATTCTCACCAGACGAATCTCACTTACGGTTAAGTACTCACTATTCACCGTAAAAGGAGTGTGCTGAAGTACATACTCACCAATGAGTATATAGAAGGTGCCAAGGATGGGTTGCCACAGCGGGTGTGGGGCCTCGAACTGGTGCCAGTGTTTTGGCACCTTGTGCTGGACGTCCTCTGGCACCCGCGACACCAGGGTCAGGTTCAGCCCGAGGCACTCACGCCACCTCCTGCCGGCACAGGTCAGGTGAGGTCATCATCGCCACCGGGAAAGGAATGGCACTAAAGCTGTTGCTGACACAGGAAGACAAATGGTGTCCTGTGGGGTTAATGTTTACATTATGAGTGTCTGTGCAACTACGAGCCTTTTATGTCAGCCACATGAGAAGACAACAAACAAACATGCTAAATTAAGTTAATCAAGTTTTGATGGAAATAAGGTTTCATCTTTTATACAATTTTCATTACTGTTCAATTCAGAGAAAGCTTCTGTTAATTAAAAGACCAACAAAACATTTTTCATATTATTTCTACCAGTCTTAAACACTGAAAAGAATACTTCATATCCAAGCTACGTTATATTGTAAAATGAACATTAGAGGAGTCGTAGCCACCTCCTTACCAGTGGCAGAGCGCCGTTCGGAACACTGTACGTTATTGTGTAACTTTTCGTATTGATAACATAAAAAGGGAACATTAATCTAACGTTATGAATACCTTTCATGTAATCATACAAAACTTGTTGGACAAGAGTTGAGTAATTTCGTCATAATTTGGTTCTTTGAAATAATCCATGATTAAGAAAATGATGGGAAACACAGACCTATAAATCATTTACTTCGACAGAATATTACGAACTTAGGTGTACGTATTTCCAACACGAATCCTCCCCACACGAACCAGTGACCCGTTCCCTTCGTTAACACTGCATCCAGGAGCCAGACACGGTGGAATTAATCCGAGTACCACCGTCACCCTAGAGTAATTACATAATCGGAGATTGACGGTTAAACTATATAATTTTCCACCATGGTTATCTACATTTTTACAAATGTTGTGTGGGTGTGACAGGAGCAGCAACAGTAAGAGTACTTCTACTCTCACTACTATTAGTAATAATAGTAGTATAAGTGGCAGTAAAAACGAATAGATGAGAACAGTTACATCCAAGAGTAGATGGCCGAGGTTCAGCAGAACTCCGGTCTCCAAGCTGTCATCGAGCTGGACGCCTCCTGGAAAGCAATGTTGAAATGTCAGCTTTGGAGGAGTCAGAGGTGAGGGGATGGGGGGGGGGGTAAAGAGAGCATAAAGCAGACCTCAGGTTTCCGATACTGGGGCCCTAATTGGTAGTGCTGCGACTGGCTGGTATTTTTAGCCTGCGTCTGGAGGCAGCGCAGCACTTGTATTACACACGGCAAATGGTTCATCCCGATAATCCATACCCGTGCGGGATAACGGCCCACACAAGACCTACTATAGTGTCTCAGAGAGTAATACCTACTTACGGCCAAGGAAAGTAAACGGATGCTCACACTTTCCCAACCTTTATCTATACATATATATATATACAGATATCTATTGATAAGGAGCGTACATAAATTCCTCGTATACATTACATTCTTCATGTAAGGAAATGCATCCGATAATATCATTGCTAGTGTTCGCGTTACCGAAAACTAAATATGCTGAACGTTATTTTAGAATTCCGAGAACACACACCAGCTTCCCAAATACAGCTCACGGGTGAAGTGTCTTTCCATTTTTCACCATCTGCAGAATGCTGTGTCTTCCACTGTGTTTGGAGTGGCATCTTACCTTATCAGTCCCTGATACATATATGACAGTAAGTAGTCTTCAACATCTCTTTTTTCTAGCGTGCAAGACAGCACACGAGGGAGTCCGCATCCAGATACGCTGCATATGAGAGAGAGAGAGAGAGAGAGAGAGAGAGAGAGAGAGAGAGAGAGAGAGAGAGAGAGAGAGAGAGAGA
>JAYMFT010031850.1:0-14926 GCA_038088735.1 Panulirus argus
ATATATATATATATATATATATATATATATATATATATCCCTGGGGATAGGGGAGAAAGAATACTTCCCATGTATTCTCTGCATGTCGTAAAAGGCGACTCAAAGGGGAGGGAGCGGGGAGCTGGAAATCCTTCCCTCCTGTTTTACTTTTCTGAAAGAAAGAACAGAGATAAGGGCCAAGTGAGGATTCTCCCTCTAAGGCTCAGTCCCTTGTTCTTGACGCTACCTCGCTAACGCGGGAAATGGCGAATATGTATGGAAAAAAAAAATATATATATATATATATTAGTGGAGTTGATATGATGAGTTAGCAAATTCCACCAAAAGTGTTGAGGTGTAAGAACTTGGTGCTGAGTCTCATACTGCAATTCTTTTTTTTATATGAAACTTTTCCGTATGATAGTTTGAACCATCTATGATACAAATATATGTAGAACGTCAAAATCTAGCTGAACACGTTAGTTCAAACTAGCATGGGAAAACATGTGGTTTAATGAGAGGTAAAGTATCCAGTCTGCCTACCACACTTTCATCGTTAACGGAGCAGAGACAAATATAGCGAGCTTCATGTCGACATTTCCTGTATTAAGCATTGTACCATTTCCTTAATCTGAACGTAGGTGAATTATTTGGACTAAATTGTTTGTTAGAGATTTGTTCATCGGGCTATTGTTGTGGCTCACAAATCAGTACTCCATGTTCCCAGTCCTGATCCTGGGACAGAGTGTGAATCGGCTAAAGACATGACATTTCCGATGGTGTCCCACTGACCACTGGCAGAATTCACACATCCTCACTGAGCGGCCGAGTGATTTCAAGGAGGTGGAGGAGAGGTTATTATGTGGTGGATCGAGCTTGGAAAGCCAGGAAATGCCGCCTTAGCATAGGTGAAAGCTGAAGTGTTATTCCTGGCGTACGTCTCCTCATCGTTTTTTTTTTTTCTTTTTTTATCTATACCAGTGTCGAGTGAAACGCTTCAAGCCCCGTAACGTGGTTTCCTAGAACGTAACAACATCGTATTTGCTTGTTTATTCTGTATCTGGTGGAGGAGGAGGAGGAGGGGGCGAAACGTGAACTCGTTAAAGAATGATAAAAAACTCTAAATAAGAATTGTATGTAAGAACACAAGGTATCAGAGAACTTAGCGTTTTTTAAGTTTAATTGGATGTTAAAGAGACGTCATATTCTCTTAAAACTGAACGCAAATGTACCGAAATAGGATGACTATAGATTATGATATTTGATAGTATCAAACCGATGATAGGAATAATCAAGGCAGTTTTGTTCAATAACAAGGGTCAATATGGTTTGCAGATGGAGATCTTGTTATTATAAACTTACGTCGTGTTTTGGGAAGATGTTGACACTGACAAGATTTTTTTCATTAATCACAAGCGGAAATCACTGAAACATTAGAGTAGACATATCTAAATATTTATTTTTTCCTTTCATGGGACTGCGAGGGTTAGGATAAGATGGAATATATTATTTAGCACCAACATTAAGTTAACTTTACAGTATATTGTTTAGCTCAAGAGGGTGGGGTAGACTGCCCCGTGGCTCCGCGTCAATTCACCCCTTGGTATGCCAGTTTATCATGCACAGTACAGGGGTTGATCATACATATTTGAGTCAGTCTCTTCACAGTCGTGCATGTCCATAATGAACGAACGTGGTTTTATGTATTCTCTGTACACTGCGACCTTCATTCGGTAGCGCATAACTGTTGCTGCTGCCAGTTACTTTTTTCTTTTTCAGTGAACAAATTATTCTTTCAAGAGTATTTTAGATAGAAAGTAAAGCCTTATTCTAGATTCCAACAGTCCAGGGATTTGATTATAATGGCTTCCTTTGCATAAAAGGTAGACACATTAAAGGCATCCTGACCGTAAATGAAAGAAGGTTGCTTGTTTTTGATGCCACTGAGCGTAGGTGTCTGGTAGCAAGGCTTGTCTTGGCTGCGTACATTGATACAGACTATGGTCCCTCGCAGTATAGGTAGGCAGTGTCCTCCTGCCACTATTCAGTCAGCCTCAGGATGGGAGCAAAGGAACTATTTCTCTCTGTTTCGCAGGACATGGAAGCATAGCGAGTTTCCGAAGGCATTTAAGAACGATCGTCTTAAGAGGAGCAGAAGGGTTGTTTCTGTAGAAAAGCTAATAGAAGAGAACGGATAGTAATTATATGGAATAATAGCAGATAAGAGAGATTTAGTGGGGACTGCAATCTGTTCGCGCCGACATGAATAGGGAAAAGCCTGTTTAAGGAAGGATAGAACTGTTGAAGAACAGAGCATCGTAAAGGGAACGGCCTTCACAAGGATAACTAAATAGGAAAAAATCCAGAACTCGAATCTGTGGAACAAGCTGTACAGAAAGCCCCGCCATCTCTGGGGAAGTAAACCGTTGTTTTAATGTGGTTTAATGAGCGTGTGTGGTGGAGCAATAATGTAAGACACTTTCATGTGTTTTGGTCATGGTTTGGGTTCCCCTTTTAATGATGGTATATTGTTTGCTCATTATTTGTAGCGAGTTGAAATCACTATTGAACATTACTGACCTCAGAAATGTTTTCTGTCCCTCAAGCCTTCCTGTCCCACAGCACCTCCACCCCACACCACCGTGCCACGTGCCTCGCTGTCCTACATCGCCGTCTAACATCAGACCAAAGACTCGTACATTCGCTCAAAAGCCACTTACGTCACGTCAGCACTCTCCGTGGGTCATGGCGAGGGTCAAGGGCACTCAGCCAGTTCGGTGGTCTTTGGGCCGCCTCCAGTCATAAAGTGGCTACACAAACTTCACCCATCATTCTGGCAACGAATTTGAACTTTATGGACAGAGTTGGGCGTCTCTTGATGGTTGGTGATATTTTCTCATGTATGTTCGAAAGGCATCGGAATAAATCAGTCAGTGCACATTAAGGTTAATTAGGTTTTTTTTTTAAGTGTGTATAGTTGCTTTAAATGCGTATTTACGTATGTGACGCCTTGAAACTAGTGTTTATCTTTTAATTACGGAAAAAAAATATCTTTATTGTTCAGCAAGACTTCACAGAATGTTCTTCCTTTTCATTGTATTATTGATTTTCTTTTCGAGATCTTAAATCTAATGAAACATGTAGAAATTTCTAGCGTACATTTACAGATGGTCGTCTCTGGTTTCGGTACTTTGTGTATGCCAACTACAGGTTGGACGTATGCAAAAGATGCACTTCTTTGTTTGTTCTTGACGCTACGTCACTAGAGTGGGAAAAGCAGTTACAAAAAAAATGTTGCTAGAGTAATAAACAGCCTCTACAACGAATCACTGTTTTAATGTTGGTATCCAATGGTTTGAGGACATCGATACTGTACCTTTTGAGCTAAGAGCAGATCTGTTCTTCGTCCAGTAGATAAGTCGAGTCAGTTATTCTATTGAAAGTGAGCGGACGCCTGGCTTGGGACACAGTTAGTTTGGCCTAGGACCTTCTCTCTCAGGACGTCAAAGTAGATTAACAAAGCGAGGTGACTTGGAGTTTGTTTAATTCACTTAGATTAGCAAACGTAAGGTCTTTATCCCTGGAGGAATTTACAAATCACCTGAGGAAGAAAGTTTTCGTAAATCGCTCGTTTGGAAGCATCGCTAATCCTGTATTGTTATTGTTTGTGTTGATGGACGTGCTGATACGGCCACACGTCCTGGGTCGATGGCGTTATCGTCCTATCTCGTACGGTCGAGAATTGGTGACATTACCCTGCACTTGTGGCTTGACGTTATCATCCCCTCGGCAGTAGTCAAGTGGATGATGACGGCTGGAGAAAGTTGTAGAGAAAGTGACGGAGGTGAGCCACTTGGCTTGGTGGAGCAGCCGACAGCCTGCTGCAGGTGACGGACGGGCACGGGTTATTGAGGCCCCGGCCTGCAGTGTAGCCCCGGCTTGTAGTGTAGCCTAGGCCCGCAGTGTGGCCCCGGCCTGTAATGTGGTCAAGGCCTGCAGTGTGGCCCAAGGCCAGTAGTGTGGCCCTGGCCTGCACTGTGGCCTAGGTTCGCGTCATGGCACCAGCCTACACCGCAGGTGAGGCCTATTTGGGCTTGGATTTGCGCTGTGTCTCCGGCCTGCATCTTGGCCCTGGCCTGCACCATGACCCTGGCTTACTCTTTCGCCACGCACCTGCTGTGTGGTGCCGAATTTATATGACCACAACCGAGGTGATTCGGCGTGTAAAAGAGCTACTATGCATTCATACTGCTAAGTGGGTGTGGCCCCTCACAACAAAGCAACTGTGCCTTCCCCACCATCTCCGGTATGCAAGTCACGGTAGTCATGCGCATATAGTTATTTATTTATCACTGTTTTTCTTTTTACGTTGGAGGCTCTAGTCGCGGACAAAAGTCTACATCAACGCTGACTTTTAATTGAAATACAGTGAGGTTAACGAACGGGAAAAAGAAGAGACAAGGGAAAGTATTCATGAATTTTGGAAGAAGTGAAAAACTTCTTTCAGAATGTGCCAGGTCATAGTTATTGGGAAAGACGTGAGAAGGTAGAGAGTTCAAAAGCAGTGAGGTGTTCGGGGAGAAACATTTATCAAAACTGCCCACTCTTGAGTTGTCAACGGCCACACAATAATCATATGACGTAGTATTGCCAACTATTGTGTGGTCTAGCTAATGGTGGGGACACACAAGCAGCCAGCTCTTAGGAGCAAAAACCAAAGTAATACCTACAGAAGAGGGAAAGTGAGCCAACATTGCGGTGTAGGGCAAGCGGGTCAAGTTTTGAAGTTGGCCTAGGAAAGTGTATAAGCCGGACTGCTTTCGACTCAGCTCAGTCAAGTAAGGAAACAAAGCTAGAACCACTCCAAATGTGGGAACAGTACTCCATACAAGGACGGATCAATCCATTGTATAAACGGAGCAACTGTTCGGAAGAAAAGAAATTTCGACATCTAAACAGAACTTCCAATTTCTCTGAGGCAGAATTAGCTATTTCCGGAATGTGAGGTTTCCAAGATAGAGTGGATGTTACAATACGTTTACTGGGTCAAGAGGTGGAATGACAGAATCGTCGAAGGAGAGAGGGAAGCTGTGAAGAATATTTGATCGAGAATTAGGTAGAAACTGGGTCTTGGAGGCAAACTTAGCCAGATTTCGTCTACCCCACTGAGATATCCTGTCCAAGTCTGAGTTTATTGAGAAAACTGTGTAGAGACGAAATGCAAATCGAGTGAGATAAGGAGCACAAACGAAGGATGTGGGGAAATGTAGTGTTGAGTCGTCTGAATATGAGTGCATTTGGTTATTTTGTGGTGGTGAGGAAACGGTTGATAATAAGGAGAGTGAGGGCAGAACATGACATTGAGGGACACCGCTGTTGTGGGGAAAGGGGGAAAGGCTGATCTATCAACAACCACGTTGATAGATCAGCGAGAGCGGAAGCTAGATATCAAGGAGCAAAGTGAGGGAGGGAAGCCAAAAGAATGGAGCTTAGAGATGAGACCCCGATGACACACACTGTCAAAAGCTTTAGATATATCAAGGGCAACTACAGGAGATTCCCCAGAATCTTTCAGGGATGACGGCCAGACATTAGTAAGGCAGGAAAGAATGTTGACAGTGGATCTCGCCTTACAGAAAACATACTGGTGATCAAAGGGTAGAGCTGAGATTCAAGATGTCTGAGGATATGGTAGTTGAGGAGGGATACACAGACTTTGGAAATGGTAGATGTCGAAGCAATAAGACGATAGTTCGAAGGGAACGTTCTTATTTTTAACAAAAAATGGAACAGACGAGCGAGCACAGGTGCAAATTCCGGGGCACACACTTTCTTACACGGGGATGGATACCATCAGGACCATAAACCTTGCTTGTGTCCGAGAAAGAAGAGCTTTTCGGACAGTACGAAAAGAGATTACGGGGAGGGACATAGAATTAGTAAGAGGAGCATCAGGGGGTGAAGGAATGTTAGAATCATTAACGGAAGAGTTAGAGGAGAAACAGGAACCAAAGAGAGTTGCTTTGTCTTTGGTAGAGACAGCTATAGTACCGTCAGGACGGAAAAGTGAGGGAAAGGTAGAGCGACGGAAGTTGTTAGCGATGCCTTTAGCTAAAGACCAGAAAGACCTATCAGTGGATGGCAGAGAGTTTATCGCACTTCCTTTGAATGAAGGAATGCTTCGCCTCACGGATAATGTACTTGCAATGATGACAGGCAGTGATAAATGCTGAATGAGAGTTGGAGGAAGGAGAGATTTTCCAAGCCCGATATGTCTGATCCCTCTCCTAAACGGCCTCAGAACAGAAACGGTTGAACCATGGATTGGAAGAAGAGGTCGTCTCGGAGGAAGAGGGGATAAATGCTTCCATTCCCGCAAGAATAACCTCTGTTATACATTTGGCGGAGATGGAAGCATCACCACATAAGAGACTAATTTACCCAAGGAAAGTCAGAAAAGAAGTTACGTAAGTTATACCAGTCACCTTGGTTGAGGTGCCAGTATTTACATTTGGAAGGGGCTGTCGGAGGGGCAGGTGCCATTAAGATAGATACATTTATGAGAATATGGTCAGATGAACTAACTGGGTGCGAGATTGTATTTAAAGCGCTAAGGCTTAGAGGTGAAGAACAGATCCAGTGGATTAAGTGAGTGCTCACAGCGATTAGGAGTATGGATGGGGTGGGAGACAATTTGTTCTAATTCGTTGAGAATGGAGAACCTGAGGGCTTCAATTCCTCCTCCCCCCCCCCCCCCCCCCCCCCCCCCCCCCCCCCCCCCCACCACCCCACACACACACACACCATCCGTATGGGAGGAATTCAACCACTCCCTTTGGTGAACGCTTGAAATCACCGAGGCAAAGGATCTCGTCTTGCGAGTGATTGGATGCCACTGTCTCAAGGCAAGAGTTTAAATGGTCGTAGAAAGATAAAGAATATGTAAGATTAGAAGTGCAGTAGGCGAAACAGAGGAACAGTGTGGTTGTTGGGAGACAGACTTCAAGCGAGATAGCATCAGAATTTGGGGACTCAAGGTCTCCGAGGCTTGCAACAGGTGTGTTGCCGTTGGAATAAGCACAAACACCACCTATGAACCAGAATCGTGCGTGGAAATTATAGTTGAATGTGAAACAGGGGCTAGTGAGAACATCATTAGACAATTCGGTCTCAGAAAGAAGAGGTACTAGACAGATGGTTATTAAAGAGACCACGATTGTTGGTATAGTGAATTGAAAAAGAGGAGGGTCTTTCAGAAAGGGGAAAGGTTGTGGAAGGGGCCATTACTACTACTGTCTGGCTGTAGAGTCAGGCGGGAACCCGAGATTCTTAGCACCCCATGATGCCAGTGACAAGGGGATAGGTTTGTTGGAGTCTATCATCATTATATTTGAAAACGATTGTGTAGACAGGAGATGGCAAGAGAACTTTAAGTCTGGGTAGATGTATGGCGCTTGTAAGGAGATGGCAGGACTAGCCCGGTAGTCCCGTTATCCAAGAGTCACGAGAATTAGAAGGGAATGGTTGATGATGAGCGGCCAGATGACGACTGGGGATTACAGGGGAGGTGTCGAGTTAAAACGATTACCAAGGAATTAGGTTCTCGGCACAAGGGGAGGTGATGGTGGTAGTGGTGGTCGAGGTGCGGAGCAGAAATCTCTGAAATGTAGTGCTTATGAATCAAGGTTTCAGTGCACTGCAGTGACAGCTGTATAATTGATGTGAGGTCTTCCTTTGCCTGTTTATGGCGCTACCTACCTAACGTGGGAAACGGCGGACGAGTTTGAATGAAATGAAATCATTGCATATGAGGCTGTTCAGGCAAGTTACGGAGTAGTCTATGGAGCTTAACAGTGGATAGCAGGGTCTAATATCAGTATATTATTGTAAATGACACAGAGACAAGATACGGATGTGCAAATGAGGCTAATGTTTGTCCGTCCCTGACGCTACCTTATTGAGGCGGGAAAAGCAGTTAGGTACGTACAAAAATAAAGGTCTTGTCCTTGTAGCATTTGTGTAATTTTAAAGATGCGCAAGGACTTTGTATATATATATCTTAAAACCTGACTATCTTGACATGGTTTTACTCTGTTTTACTTCGGATATATACCTCTGTATTTACAGAAGAGGACGATAGATCATTGCGCTCCACTAGCCTCCAGGAGGTGGAGGATTGTTTACGCACGGTTTGTGCCCCTTGTTGATGATAGACTGACAAGTCGTTCATTTTACCAGTGAAAGTACCGTCACTCCCGGCAACTGAAGAGTCGTAAATCAGTGAACTCGTGATCTAATTACTGACCATACAAGATAATTGGGAGAATTTCATCCATAATAACCCTGTGCATCAGATGCTTGAGAATTATCCCCATCGCCTGTTGGAGACTTTCATTAATATGTAACAATAGTGATACGGTCTTGTGGCCTCGTCCTTGGTCCTTTCCGTGTCCTCTATTCCGGGTACACGATACACTCGCAGTATTTTGCCACAAAGATTAAATTGCATTGGGTTTGTGCGGTGGAGGGGGGACGTGTCTCAATCATATGTTTGTGTTGCATCGCTGTTGTTTCTTGTGTTGGTCTTGCTAATGTTGGGTAGGTGCTGTAGTACCCAGGTCTACCAGTAGTAGTTGTTGTAAACTTATAGATCTTGTAGTGTCAGGAACGGACGAACAATGGCTTGTTCACACATACCCACCAGCTTTAGCTGTCATATATAATGTACCGAAAATTCCGTCTTCCATCCTCAGTCAATCCCTACAGACTATTGCTTAGTTTCACTCGATCGTAAATGAATCATTTGTACATTTATTTATTTTGTCTTGATATGGTTTGTATCATTGCTAGAAAAACAAATTTCTGTATCTTACCAAGGGATCCGGTTCAAGGAACAAGGGTGATGTTTGGCTCCTAGGTGTTGTGGGAGCGAGGATGGCGGTGCTCCTGTAGCTACAGCGAGGAGTTCTCCGTCGGGGATGTAGTCGGGCCCTTGGCTGCGAGGTTAAAGCGGGAGTGGCAGTGCTAGAGATAAGGTAGTGGAAGCGAGAATTTCTAAAGAACTAAATCTGTTATTAGAGTTAACAATGAAGGAACTGAATGACAAGGCGAGAAGTGGAAGACACAGTAGTCTCAGCCCCAGTGTGACGGGATGGAGAGGAGGTCTTGGTCTTGGAAAACATAGGAATTGATGGACAGTAAATTGGGAGACTAATTAAGGGCTTGATTTCTATGAGGTTCTTGATCCAGATGAAATTTCTCCATAGTTCCTGATGAAATGTGATGATACACTTGACTGTTCCCTTTAGTATGCTGTTGGTGAAGGTGAATGTAAAAAGTCAAATGTCGTAAATTTTTCTTTTTTAAGAAAGATCATGAAATTGTACTGGACTGCACACGTCGCTCTGAGGTGTGTTTATTGTATAACACTAGAAAATAACATCAGAAGCCAATGGATGACTAATTGCGAGAGAAAGAATACCTAAGTGTGAGACAATACGGTTTTAAAATACATAAGAAATCTCAGACCTGTGTGATACAAAAGGGAAAGATGGGCTGTTTGTGTGTATCTGGACCATCTGAAAGATTTTGACAATGTCGCATAGCTGGTTGGAAAGGAAACTGGATTTCCTGGTGGAAGTAAGGGGCAGACTCCGACACCTTCAGTGAATAGAAAACTAAGCGGAAGGAAGACGTTGGACTCAAGTTAGAGAAAACTTTACGAAATCGGCTGGGGTCACCGGTGGCGTGCCGAAGGGCTCAGTCCTGGAACCATTGCTCTTCTTGATCTGTGTAAATGACTTGCCAGAAGGAGCGGACTTACCCTTGGATGTGTTTGCAGATGATGCCAAAGTGAGGAGAGAAGTAAACAGTGATGAAAATTTCATTTTACAAGGTGACCAGAGAAACTCCAGAGTTAGCGTGTTTTTTGTAATTCAGCTCGAGTAAATTGCGTGATGAGGATGAGACACAAGAAATTGCGTTAGGCGGACTAGAGAGTCGACATTGTACCTAACCCGTCGTTAGAGCTGTAAACGAGACAAACTGTCTGCTGGCAAATATGAGAATCGCATTTGATTGCATGAATGAGAAAATGTTCAGCACACTATCCACCGTCTGTGTATGACGCCTGAATCAGAGTACGCTTCTCAGGTTTGTTCACTGCCCATAAGAACATAATGGCTAATAGAAAACGCCCGAAGAAAGGCAACAAAGATCGTACCAGATTCGTAAGAGCATGGTTACTGAGACCAAAAATTGTCCCATGGGAGAGTGAAGAGTAAGAGGTGACTTGATCACGACCTGTGATTTTCTAAACCAGTTTGATGATGTCGACGACCAACAGTGCCTCAAAAAATTCGGAGACAACAACAAGAGAGTAAAAGAAGACATCAGAAATTATGTAAAAATGGTTGAGGATGGTTGAGGGGGGTGAAGGTTCTGGAAGCACTGAGAAATGTGTGGAAATAGAGATCGTTATCTGGGAGGGCGAAAATGGGTATGTTTAAAGGTTTAGTATTTGCACTAAATGTTTGAGGACAGAATGTGGTGTGAGGAGGGTTGATCAAGTAATAAAAGAGAAAGACAGAGATTTGGTAAGAAGAAGAGTTGGTTGAGAGCTGAAATAGGTGTGCTGAAATGGTTTGGACATATAGAGGGAATGAGTGAGGAGAGGTTGCTAAAGAGGCTTTATTAGTCAGAAGTGGAGAGGACAAAAGGAGTGGAGACCAGATTGGAGATGGAAGTATGGAGTGAAAAAGATTTTGGGTGCTCGGGAAGTGCACATCCAGGATGGTGAATAAAATACATTGGAGGGATGTAGTATACAGGGGTCGACGTGCTGACAATGGACTGAACGAGGGCAGATGAAGCAGTCGGGGGAAATCACGGAAAGGTCTGTGAGGCTCCGTGTAGAAAGGGAGTTGTGGTTTCGGTACACTGCACATGACAGCTAGAGAATGGATATGAGCGAATGAGGCCTTTCGTCGTCTGTTCCTGGCTGTGCCCTGCTAACCCGAGGAGCGGCGAACAAGAAGTATATGTGTGTGATCTAATATATGCATTAAAACTACCAGGAAAATGAAACACGATAAGTTCCCACGTGTACTTTCATGTAATGATCACATCATCAGGGGAGTTACAAGAATGAGATTGGAGACGTAGAACAGTCAGTTGACATACAAGGAAGAGACGTAGCTAAGACGCCTTTGTTTTAGATATCTGTGAGTGGACATGGCAGCGGAAGTGAGTCATGGGGTAAGGGAGTGGACGAAGGTTCTGGGAGCGCTGAAGAATGTGTGGAAAGAGAGAACGTTATCTAGGAGGCAAAAAATGGGTATGTTTGAAGGAATAGTAGTTCCAACAATATTATATGGTTGCGAGGCATGGGCTGTATATAAGACTGTGCGGAGAAGGGTGGGCGTGATGGAAATGAAGTGTTTGATGCCAATATATGGTGTGAAATGGTTTGATCGAGTAAGTAATGAAAGGGTAAGAGAGATGTGTAATGATAAAAGGAGTGTAGTTAAGAGAGCAGGAGAGGGTGTGCTGAAATGGTTTGGACATACGGAGAAAATGAATGAGAAAAGGTTGACATAGAGGATATATGTGTCAGACGTTGAGGGAACAAGGAGAACGGTGAGACCAAATTGGAAATGGAAGGATGGAGTGAAAAAGATTCTGAAAGTAGCGTGCGGCTGTACAGATTGCTTAACTGTGTAAGAGGCAGTTTCTGTAAGCCCTGCCATGACTTGCCTCGAAGACATTATGCTCGTCATTCCTTTCTCACTGTATCCTGCAGCAGGGTATCCTTATGCCCCACCTGACGCAGCCACAGGTAGGTCCCGAGCAGCCGTCACAGTGTCCTTGGAGGCGAGGCTATTATGTGCACGTCCGGCCGTAGCGACGAGGGCCGCCTGACCTACCCGCTGACGCAACTTCCCCGAACAGCTCTGGTGCGGGGGCTGTTGCTACCGGGATCTTAACGTTTGTCGAGTCGGGAGATGATGTTTAGATGTTAATTTTGGTGAGGCGAGTGAAGCAGGTGGAAGAAAAGCACTCAGTCCCGATTGGTAAACGCGCACCTTGTGAGGGAGGGGGTTATACATTCGTGCGGCTCCTCTTGACCATTTTCTGCTGTTATAAAACTTTTTAAACTTGTGTGTTCTGTCAGCTCCCACCGTTTCGTTACCCAGTGTATTTCGTTCATGCATCATTCTAATACTTCTTTCAGTCCTTTCAAACTTTTATTTTATGTTCTGTTCCTTGGCTGTTCTTTCTGTATATCTTGTGAATAACTGTTGTGATGGGTTGTTACTCCTTATTCTTCTTTCACTTCCTCGTTTCCCACATTTTCAAACGCAGGCATTATTACATGGTCACTTTTTTTTTTCCAGCATGTGTATCAGAGATTATATTCTTAACGTCCATGTTAGTATGTGTGAAGGTAAGATATGGTAATACTGGTGTGCACACTGTTCTGCTGTAGTATGAGATTTTCCTCAATGCACTCAAGAACTTGTGTCTTTATGAGAATCCAAATTCCTCCAGTCGTCTCTTCGCTATGTAAATCCCCCATTTGATACCAGCTCTTGGCCATGTCTGAGAAGTGTGCGCATTGCTGCCTCCTGTGCCAAGCCTCATTGTCATCACTGTATTTTGGTTACGGCTCTTCGAGGACTTCTACGCAATGAACATCAGGAACATTTTCCGTACAATTACTTCTCGTTATGCATTAAGTGAACGAGCCATCATCAGGTATATCCTGAAACATTGGCTCTTTCATTATGGAGACCAGTCATTTCCTTTCACATGTAGTCTCTTCCTTGCTATCATACACCCCTGTAGACAAAGCAGGTGACATCTTATCATTAGTTAGTAAGTTTTGCCTCATCGCAAGTTGTGTGTGTGTGTGTGTGTGTGTGTAATTACCAGTATGTACTGTACAGGGATAGAGTTCTACGCTCGTGGGCCCCCAGTCCTTATATGTTCTATACTATCAAACAACTTCGTAAATTACTTTGTGAAACTAGCAAGCCGGCGTCATATGGACTTCCGTGGTTAGCCTTCCTGACCGTGACGCATTCACAGGCCACCCAGGAAAATTATATATATATATATATATATATATATATATATATATATATATATATAATTATCTATGCTACTTTTTTTTGTTTCGACGTAACTGCGAGTGATGTAGTGTAGACAGCTTGCCAGATTATTCAGGTTTTTATAGCAATAATGAAATTGTGCCTTGATTAACCTGACGGCAGCATGTTTATGTCAAAAATGGTTAATAAAAAAAAATAGCAACAGATTCCTGAGAGAATTTGCCGTTAAAATTTTCTCATTTTATTTTAATAATTTTCCAAATATGATACCTGTAAGTTACTTAACAAACAGTTTTATCATTCCTCTGTAAAGCTGAATAAATTGGTATGATGTTTCGTACTTATGACTGTCTGTCGTTGTTAACAAGAAAAATTACATAACTCATTACATATGCAAAGAGCTGTAATTTGACTTGTCAGAACCATCATCTTTACAACCAATCACAAGCCTCTGTGTACAAGACGTGGGCAGAGCTTACCTGACATTTCTTACGAGAACGGAGGATAACAGGTTCGGATAGCAATACATCTAAGCTTCCTATGTAATGTCACATTAGATATCCTTATGAAGTTTACAGATCCATATTGTGATGGCAGACTACCAACGAGATGATGCAAACCCTCTTCGTCCGCAATATATTCGTTCCATTTTCACGACTCTACTCATCCTTTCCCTGCTGATGATGGTAGTGTAGTACTGAAGCTACAAGAACACCTGGAGAAGGGGTCCTTAGTTATATGATGATGATAATAATTATAATGATGATAATAATAATAATAATAATAATTATAATAATCATTATAATAATAATAATGATAATGATAGTAATAATGATAATAAAGATAATAATAATAATGATAATAACGATAACAGTAATATAAACAATACACGATCGTTATTTATTTCTGAAAATAAACCATAGACGAGGCTGTTTCGGCAATCTCCATACACACAATATAAAAATCAAGGCCAAGTAATAACTGTAAAGCTACCAACAGAAAACCTTGGTCGTAAATGTACAAGAGGACGCTCCTTGCGCTCTGAAGCGGCAGCGGGAGGGGCCGAGTCAAACGTCCTCGGTCTCTGGTCCCGGCAGCGAACAGACGGATTATCAATGATGCGTTAATTTTCTAGCGCATACCAAAGTCACCTTCTGTCTAAATTCGTATTTCGTCCCTGTATATGTCCTTGCCCACGCATCTCACAGCTGCGCGTGTCCCAGCCCACGTATTTCGTTGTAGCATGTGTCCTTGCGTTCAAGATCCATGTGGGTCCGTTGGAGATTTGCTACATACGTCGGCGTGACAATCGACTATTTATTTTCTAAAGGCTAAATCGCCACCAACAACTGTGGTAGCTGGCAGCGGCTGTGAGCGTCTCTGTTAAACCCCATTACTGCCCTTGACCTAACTTATTGGACATTCTCCTATATCCTCCCATATGCTTCATTCTCTGTATCTTCTACAGTATGCATGAAAATTCACCTAGGGAAAGACTCGTGTCTTTCATAAAATGAAATGTTTTTGTCCATTATATAAAGCAAAAAAGAATATTTATTTTTTTCTCAAACATATTCGCCATTTCCCGCTATAACGAGACAGCGTCAAGAACAGAGGACTGAGCCTTAGAGGGGGAAATCCTCACTTGGACCCTTCTCTGTCCCTTTTCGTGGAAAAGTAAGACACGAGGGGAGGATTTCCTGCCCTCGCTCCCACCCATTTTAGTCGCCTTCTACGACACGCAGGGAATACGTGGGAAGTTTTCTTTCTCCTCTGTCCTTAGGGATGATATATATATATATATATATATATATATATATATATATATATATATT
>JAYMFT010031861.1:0-30632 GCA_038088735.1 Panulirus argus
TATTTTTTTTTCCCTATCTCTAGGGATATTATATATATATATATATATATATATATATATATATATATATATATATAAATTCTTCCTTTCATACTTGTTCACTGCTTCCTTCGTTGGCGAGGTCACTTCAGGAGCAGACGAAGAAAAGGCCTCATTCGTTCCTGCAGCCAGGGTGTGTTCCACCCAGCTGGGCGACTAGGCCGGTTCAATTTGGGCGAGAATGTCCTCGAAGACGCAGTAGATAGGATAGTTAAGACAGATAGACAGAAAGGAAGAAATAGGTAGAAAAATCTATAAACAGAGATGGATATCAAGATAGAGAGACATGTTCTAACGTTCCCGATGAAGTGGACAGTATTTCCTACGCTTCCTGTTACAGCTACGACCATCACGAACCAACTGGGTCAGGGGTTCATCGCTCCCCCCATCTCACTTTACAAAACCACAGCATAAAAAGATAAATAATAAAAATCAAAACCGCAGAAAGTAATGAGTAACATCATACCTTGGTTTTTGTCTTTCATAAATCTCGTGGAGACGTCCAGCCATTGTTCCCTCCCGGCCGCCACCCTCCAACCCCACACTGGCCATCTCCCTTGGGGTTGATGAGGTCAGCAGCGGCCGGCCATGAGCCAGCACAGTTGGACAACAGGGGCCGAGAGCTGTGCTTAATGCCCAGACTAAACAAGACATGAGCAATGCTTAACCTACAGACCAGCACGAGCCATACCAGAGACCATCGATTATTAAAACCCATCTTTACTTCTTCTAGAGACCTGCACTAGCCATTCTAGAGACCATCGATTATCAAAACCCATCTTTACTTCTTCTAGAGACCTGCACGAGCCATTCCAGAGACCATCGATTATCAAAACCCATCTCCACTTCACGTAAAGACCAGCTCTAGCCATTCCAGAGACCAGCGATACTCTAGAGCCCATCTTTACTTCACCCAGAGACCAGCACTACTCGCCTCTACAGACCAGCACTAACTCACTTCACGACAACAGCTGAAACAGAATGTGGTCAGGAGAGCTGAAGAGGGTATGCTGAGAAATGGTTTGAACATACGGAGAGAATGACTGAGGAGAGGTTGACGAAGAGGATAGCTGTGTCACAAGTGGAGGGAACAAGGAGAAGCGGGAGAGACTAAATCAATCAGAGATGGAAGGACGGAGTGAAAAAGATTTTGAGTGATCGGGGCCTGAGTGAACTGGAACAAAGTGGTATACAGGGGTTGACGCGTTCCCACTGTGAAGCAGCCGCGGTGAACCATGGAAAGGTGTGTGGAGACTGGTTGTGGACAGGGGGCTGTGGTTCGGTGAGAGAGTGTGTGTGTGTGTGTGTGTGTGTGTGTGTGTGTGTGTGTGTGTGTGAGAGAGAGAGAGAGAGAGAAGGGGGGGGACCATACACTCCCCAGCCACCCACTGTCGCCCACTCCGTCAACACTCGCCACCCGACAATAAACACTTCCTCTCCCCCCCCCCCACACACATACACACAAACAAGACCCCAAGAGTATAAAACTGCTGGCTCGTGTTTACAGGCGTCTGATGTGACCTCAGATGTTGAAATGGTGATTGAAGCAAGTGTTTGTCCTGGTCTCGGGGGCGCCGGGTTGTGTCAGGTATTGGAATCATGCAGGGGTTGGAACACTATATATGCCATTCTGAACGCATCTCAAAGGTATTATCTCAATACAAAGGGTATCTGATAATGTTCAGGTGGTGCGCAGAATTCGCCTGAATTCTATGTTTACGAAACACAGACTCATAAACGGTGCCAACAACCCTGTAAGATGGAACAGCCACCCCCATGTAACCACCTGGGCTTGAGGGATGGTTGCTAGGTGTGAAGATCTCAGCATCCCTTTCCTACAGCAATGTACGGGGAAATGTATTTATTAACTACATCTGACACATCCTTACAGACCTGTGCACTACGTATGTTCCATCTTAATATGAAAAACAGATGAACTGCCGCGACCCGTCATTCTACAGTTGGCAAAGTGGAAGCCGCAATCAGCGGCCACATACGGTGAACAATGGTCAGTAATTAGACCATTAGGCGTCTGTACCATCCATCACCTGTACCAAACACACACACACACACACACACACAAACGAGAGATGAGGCCCCACGAGTATAAACCCCCCTACCCTTACAGTACAAATAGGTAAACACACACACACACACACACACACACACACACACACCTGAAGACATGTCACACATCTCAAAAGCCAGGTACAACTGAGTGTCAGTAGCGAGGTGCGCATATCTATGCACTACGAACATCCTGCGATAATCCGCGTCACTTCTCCAGTCTACGCTTATTTTCCAATTTCGTTTTACATCCACGACATCCGAAGTCTATAATAAAGTTGTTATGTAGGGAATATCATGGAGTTATTTCTATTTCCATTACATATCCCCCCCTTTTATTTTCTTCTTCCACACAGCACTTCACCAGATGACGCGTAACGGCTGCGTCCGTCTGTCCGTCCGGCCGTAAGACGCTACCCGCAAAAATTTAACAAGTAAATAAACTGAATAATCAAGAAACAAGTTTATTGGATTTAGGCAGCCATTCGGCTGAAAATACACTGTTGAGGTATTACAGATATTACAAACCTGGAAGGCCATGATAGTTACTAGTAAACTAACCATAAATGATCTTACGATTAAGGTAGAACTGGATATTACCAAACGTTGGATAAGCGCGTGAGTGCAGTGCATTTCAAGAGAAATGTTTGCACAGAAAATACTATGGTTTATATATTATGCACTTGGTTGACCATTAAGTGATGAACAAGTTGACCATTAAGTGAAGAACAGTTACAGTAATACAATGGACGACATACAACATAGCCTAACAGAAAACTGAACCATTTACTGGCACAGATATGAACTACAGTGTGATTTACACTCGTGTTGCCCCAGCTCTTAACGTTGTATATATACATAATATCAAACTTACGTATACACACATACATACACAACCCAACTTGGGCCTGGTGCCTGGTCATCAACCAGCCCTTAAAAAGGGGAGGATGAACAGCAGGGGTGGCTGTGAGCTGGCCGCCCTGTCCAGCAGTTGAGTCTTGAATATCTGTCATTAAATCGAATTTCTTTCTAAATATATATGACTAAATTGACAGTGATTTGTGAGACATATAAAAAATATAAAAGGCGAATATATACATAATGTTCTTTACATACTGTACATATATACATACGGCACATCTATATATATAATCTACGTATCAATCTATTTAATCAAAATCTTCAACATGATTAGGAACTAAATTCTACTTTACGTTCATCTTACGCTACTCTCAGGGGCTGCTTTCTAACCCCGGAGCTAAGGCCGCTACCAAGCTTCCCTACTGAAAGCCTGATCTACCAGGCTGTTTGACGCTGAAAGTCTTCACTCAATCATACGTTGTACAAACTAGCAGCTTTGCATACGGCCATAAAAAAAAGTCTTTTGATCAAGAAAGACATGAGACAGACCCGAAGTCAAAAGGTATTTACATCTTCGAGGTGGTTGTCCTGGGACTGGAAGGCGAACACTCGAGAACGTTTCCACCCGCCCGTGTCCAGGGAACGGAAACGTTTGAGCACGACGGGTGTGCGATGCCTTGGGCGTGATGGGTCTGAGCTTCGACCTGATGCATAAAAATGAGGCCAGACGTCGAACTATTATACCCAAGGGTCGTAGGGTCTTGCTCAAGGGTCGTACCGTCACTACAGTACGTATTCCATCCAAGATGCACTGGGTCAAGTTTTGCCTGCTTTATGTACGTTTGTGCGTGTGAGAGACATGAAGAGAGGAGCCCATATTAGAGCTGCACGTCGAGGCGGTGTCACACTAGCACTTTTTCCGTGTACATTTATCGTCGTCTCTCCAAAAACTCGTTTTTTGAACGCGTCCTGCCACACTGCCCAGAAGAACCACCGAGAAAGTCATACGCTACGACACGTAAACAACGACGAATGTTCAAAGGGCTGTGATTCTGCAATCTGTAATGGCTGTAGCGAAGCGAAACAGAGTCATACGCTCACAAAATGTACCTGAGTACGTTGGTGGTTACAGCGAAGAGGAACAGAGCGAAGCTGCAAGGTGGACGAGGTAAACAATCAAACGCACAACTGACGCTCAACAAAATTTCTATAATAAATACAATATAAGAACTTTGACAGTAACATAACAGTATCTAAAGTTTAGACTTCTTAGTGCAATCGTTTCATAATTTTAATATTTTCATTTTACATAAATATAACAATTACTGAGTATAGATCTTGATTTGAAAAAGGAAATGCGGAACTGTTTTCAAGCGAAAACGATATTTTTCGTTTGAAAAAAAAAAAAAACGACAGAAATTAGAAAGTAAACGGAAACAGTGCTAGAGTGACACCGCCTTAACTATCCAAGTTACATTACTACGGCGATAAGAGATGTCGACACAGGATGTCACCTACAACCTACGGCTTATCTCCCATGACCACGTCACCTCTCCATGTCCCCCGTCGAAAGCTTTAACAACGGTAGAGTACAATAATCACACCTGAACTAAGTAAAACCTTGTTCTCCATCCAGTCCTTGTTTACCCCAGGGTCTGAGCACTAACCTACCACCAGCCCCAGGGGGTAACTAGCTTGGGGTCTGACAGATAAAAATGTAAGTCCCTCTTCAACGGAATTTCTACTCATCCGGTATGCAGCAAAACTGGAGTAGTTCCGCCACGTAGCCTAGTGGACGTTTTTACCATGATCATCCACTTTCGACTTGTTATAGGGAAGTCCTGTGGCTGGTATTCCCACCTACTTTTGCTCTACGGAGAGACTTAGTTATGTCTACGATTAAAGGCATCTAACAAATAGTTGCATCGTTAAGTTGTTTCCTCTTAGGCTAGTTACATTCCAGGTTCCCAAATACACACACGAGGACTTCATGGAGAACCCAACACCCAGAGACTCCCCCAGCGACGCCCAAGACTCTGGCACGCAAGAGGCAATCGAGTGGGGGAGGCAACCCGACTCACCCAGAGCCTCCCAGATCAATAACCCAGTTAATTACATCCTCACACATCCTCCCAGATCCTACGGATCGAGTGGTTCCTCTCCAGCCCTTGAAGGACTCAAAGAGTTCTTCTCCTTCAGTGGCCTCCTGTACCATCCAATAACACCCGCGTCATCCAATGAAGGCGTGTTATGGTGCCGGTAAAACTGGCGGCACCAGGAACTCGAGTGTCGATGAAGGTGATGGCCGATAACTTGTGCGCCAACAGAGCCCCTCGAGGGGCCGGCAATACCCGAGTGCCAATAAAGATGAAGGGGTCCCCCTGTAGCCCGGGTACAGGAAGGCATGACTTCAAGGTCCAATAGCGTGCGTTCTGAGCGTTCGTTCAGGTTATAGGCGTCTCGACGGCTGGTAAGGCCGAAAGTCCGATAACATGTGCACCAGCCGATAAGGCCCTGGATCCGATACCCTGTGCACCAGCCGATAAGGATGTGGGCCCGATACATAATCCACCACATTTCTCACGCGCTCATCAAATTCTTTCATTATTCAGTTGAGCTTTTGCGAAGGCAACAGTTATCAGAAGGCTCTCGTATATTTCAGCGTCCCTAACTTCTAATAAAGTCCAAGATACAATTATAACTACACTTAAAGAGGAATAACATGACACCTTGTTCCCAGACCCCAGCTGTGGGGGGGGGGAGGGGGGTAGAAGACCTCCGAAACCATCGTAAGGTATACGTTAGGTAAGCCTGTCATAAACTATCTGACTACAGATTATACACAACTAAGTCAAAGTCTACCTTTAGCCTTCAGTCAGTCAGTCCAGTTCATACCGTGCTCAACATTCTCACAGACACCATTCTCCGTGTCAAGGAGTTATTCCACAGCATACGTTAGACACAATACTTTTCCAGTTAATTCTCATCACGACACTTACTCCCACCCAATCAACTCCGTCAGAAATTGTTCTGCCTCCTAATCAACCCCAACTAAAAAAATTTCCTCTTCGCAATCAACCCCATCAGAAGTGTTTGTCCCTCTTAATGAACCACAAAATAAACCATTTCTACATCCTGGTCAATTTCGACATCAATTTTTCTACCTTCCAATCAACTGCGACAAAAGATCATCTATTTTTCAGCCGATTATATCAAGCCTTTCTACCTCACAGGGCCTTTGCATGATGTCTGCTGCCCGCGCGCGCACACACAAACACAGAGCCTCTCCTCTGCCAGCAGTCTGAGCCAGCGAGGCTCTTCCCTCCCCTACGGCAACTCAAGTCTGTCCTTAGCGTCGCTGCTGTCCTCTCGCCTACTACCCCAGGGGGCGCTGGGTGTCCATGCCCTTTGCCAGCCAGTCAGCCAGTCTGCTTGCTGTGGGTTTAGGGACCCCAGTCCTGCATAATTCATCACCACATGAGGGCAGAGGGTACAATCACCCCTCCCACCACCCCCTAGTACCTGATGCATCCCATGCAAAATGGACAGAGAGTTCATGAAGTGAATGGTAATGACACTTACATCATCCCCACCGAGTCAAGGGGGGTTAAGGGACAAGTCGGTGCAACCCCTGATGACAAATCATGAACCATAAGCCCAGCTGGAGTATAACAAGTCACACCCACTGAGAACCTCCCCTCCCCAGATCACGGACGATTCCCCCACTGTAGTTACGTGGGTCAGATTAACCTCCCCTGACACACTGCCTTATATCACGTCTTCGTCCTTACACTTATTTTCCCCAGTAAATACCCGGATCATGGGCCAGTTTTACCTGTGGATTTCAAGACAAATATGTCCGTAAGCTGTGTAAAATCTGAACGTCACAATTTACCTGTGAGCTGTATCTAACGTCTGAAATATACTCAGGCTTTCCAGGTTCACAGTAAAGACTACTGGCCACCACCACACATCATATATTCTCACATAATCCCGTCATTTCGGAGTAGGAGACGACACGGAGTTTAATACCGCCCCTTCTAGCGTCAGTGATAGAGAACGAAGCACCTTCAAAATTCTAAGTCAAGTTCCTGTGGTGGATGACTGTATTTTACAGAAGGTTTGACGAAAATCGCCTCAATGCTTTTTGAGGTATTTCATTACGAAGTCCAATCCTCCCACAGCTGCCGGTAATTCGAGATAATTTGATGAAGATCTTGCCTTTGGTGTTGGAGTTTTCCTGATAATGTTCAGTCACAAAGATCTAAATGACGGAAAGGAACAGACACACACAGAAACAGCCACCCACGTCATGCGAGCCGCTGGGGAAACGAAAAGCTTCGTTGTAAGGGGCAATGTCCGCCAGCCCCCACGGCCTGACATAGGTAGTCATGTTGACTGGACACCTCTCGCTGCCAGACTTGGTTTACTGCCAGGGTAACAGTGTGGCTAGGTGTAACTAGCGAGCGGAACCTGTTGTCAGGTGTGACTAGCGAGCGAAACACGTTGTTAGGTGACAGGGACCCGTTGATGGGTACGACTAGCGAGCGGGACCGGTCGCTAGGCGTAACTAGTGAGTAGGACCCGTCGAAAGGTGAGACTTAGCGAGCAGAACCCGTCGCTAAGTGACACTGGCGAGCGGAACCCTGTCGCCAGGTGTCACTATCGAGCGGAACCTGTTGTCAGGTGTGACAAGCGAGCGGAACCTGTCGTTAGGTGACAGGGACCCGTCGCTGGGTAAGACTAGCGAGCGGGAACCTGTAGCTAGGCGTGACTAGCGAGTAGGATCCGTGGTCAGGTGTGACTAGCGAGCGGAACCTGAGGACGTCCGTCTCTCTCAATGGTTCATCCCATACCTGCAGTCTTTAGCGCCACCTGATATCGCATGTCTCCCGATATGCAATCGTCCAGAGCTGTCACTAGTTCACTGACACGCAATCTTGTACCGCAACTTGATATCTTGCTCTTCAAGCACTGCAATACTGCAGTGCAACTTGATATCATACGTTCCCTGCAGTTCAGTTCTGGAGCACTGTGTAATATCGCACGTACCTATAGTCATGGCAAAATTTAACTGCCTGGTATTCGGGCGTTCTTCTTCCTCTTAAGTCAGCTTGCCCGTGCTATCCAGACGATGGCTTACTATTCGATATCCGATGGATGAGAACAAACGTTTCGTATGTAAAGAAAACGTTCAAGGAGCAATGCTCTACCTTCCCGGCTTACGACAAAACTGAGTTCCAAGTTTGGATTTCCGACACCATGTGCTTCTGGCCCAACGCTACCGTCTGTGTCTGGTCTATTCTCTCACTTCCTGTGGAAAGGTTAAAACACGCACCCTCTCATCTCAACACCCGCCTCTATACCTCAATCATCAAGGCGTTTGCCAGCTACCATCAGGAACAGGATGGGATGCACAGTGGAAAAGTATTGGACAAGTACCTACAAAGTGTACCAGACCAGCCTGACAGTGGGGACTATGTAGCCCTGAGGGCTGCGGCTTGCCAACAGACTGGTCGACCAACTCGACCCAGTCCAACAGCCTGGGCCCAGTCCATGCTGTTGGACTGGAGACTCCCGAAGACGTCACTAAGTATGGCCAGGCAAGCGTCCTCACCCATTAACGAAGTGTGTCATACTGAAATAAATTTGTGTCTATTCTTATCTCTGCCTCCATCGACATTCTTCAGCATCGTAAGCACTGATTTCTGGCCTCCTCCCTCAACCCTTCGATGCATCGGTGCTCCTAAATCACACGCTACGATCCAACACACCATATCTGGACACCATCCCCAACTTTACTAACGTGCCTCCCACCCTCATAAACCTCACCAGTTTTCCACCACACACACAGACCCGTGAATTAATCCAAAAAAAAACAATAAAGCAAAATGGGTCGACAACCATAATCTGGGAGGTGGGGGGAGGGGGTGGGGGGGAATTTGCAAACATTTCCGGGCGCATCCACTGATGGATCAGACTAAGCCCTGGCCAGCCCTGACCCGGCACCAACAACCTACAGTACTTTTGGTCAAATCCGTATAGATTACAGAGCAGCACTCCCGCCCAGGGCCGGGGACCAGCTCTGTGTCATTTAGAGCGTACTGGGATCAAATCGGCCAGCATGCATGGGATCCTGGGACTGCAGCGACAGACAGCTGGGCCCACAGGGATGTGAAACGAAGCACAACTGTACATCACTACACACTACGAGGAGGGAATCAAACAACCGGTACAGCAGAAGGCACAGAGTAACCTAACTAACTCGCCACGCTAGCGTCTCCACTCCCACTCGCAGATTTTTAATGGCTTCCAATACCGCAATTCAGCTCACGTAGAGCAAACGGTACATCAAGGACTACGTTCCCTCATCGGTGATGACATAACGGCGTGCCATCCTTACAGAGGGAAGCTGGTGGTGTGAGGCGGGACTTCGACTGCGGCGAGAGAGGCGATCCCGGCGGCCCTCTCTGCTGCTGCACTCCCGGGGCCGCCCAGCGAATCGATACACCGTGTTGACAGACTCCTGGCGCGGACGTCTGCATGAGTTTCAGTCCCTTCGAGCACGACGACGCTCCGACCCTTGGCCCAGACGGCCTGGCCTCTGGCCCATCCCTGCATAAGGTTACCAGGATAATGTTCAGGCCAACATATCGTACGGTCATGATCCAAGATGACGACCCTCGGAAGAAAACCGATGGCAGGATTTGACACACATGTATGATCGCAGAGGTAGAAGCCCTGTGAAGATGGACGGAGACAAGTACATACCAAGTGCACCAGACCAACCGAGATGTGATGGAATACGGATAGCAGCCTTCAACAGCCTGACTGAGCAGGAGAGAAACACGACAAATTAGTTCCAGACCAACTATGAGACTAGAGGGCATCTGAAACCATCGTAAAGTATACTTTAGGTGAGGTCCAAGACCCAGCTGTAGGGGTAGAAGACCTCCCAAACCATCGTAAGGTATACGTAAAAGGTAAGGTAAGGTCCCAGACCCCCAGCTGTTGGGGGTGTATACGTACGATGCACAGATCAAATCAGCTGACTCCCGTCGTGGGACGTGTTCACGGACGGCTCTCGTGGATTACAACCAACCCAGTCTACAGCACGTTCACCTGACCAACACAGCCCTCGCTCCTTCGCCAAACAACACGGCGAAGAAATGTGAATAAGAAACCATAACACTAAAAGCTACGGGAGGAAAGAGGGCGTGGGAGAAAAAAAATGAATAACTGGAAATGGAACAGAGAAAAACTGAGTGAAACCGTAAAAAATCATTATACAAAATTGTCCACAAGGCAACGAATTATGGCGGAGGAACAGACTGGAAGAAGACACCAAAATGCTAAACTGCTGAGCATCAATATTTTACACACGATCCACAAAAACGATGAAAGCGAACTCAAGCGGTTACAGAACTCAAAATACGAACACCGCAATGGTCCCCCATGGAAAGCCTGTGTTCCGTTGAGCGTTGCCCCAACTGTAACACAGTATCTTGTGAGCAACACAGACCTTCCTTCAGAACGACCTTGGAGAGACTGGGGTCTGTGGCAGATGGAGGGCACAGCCAGCTGTCTGGATGACAGGGTGGGTCACCAACCAGCTGGCGGGCTGGCTGGCCACACCCACCCCTCTAGCTAGCATGATAGAGCGCCGGTGATAATACCTGGGGATGACGACTGGATCTGACCCGATGGAGAGAGTTACAGCTAAGTAGATGAAGCGGACTACAGCTAAGCTGATGGAAAGAGCTTCATGTAAGCTGATGAGAGAGACTCCATGAATTCATATGGAAATAGCTTCAGCTCAGCTGATAACTGAGCGCTACAGCTGAGCTGAAGGAGAACGTTCCGGTAAATTGATGGAGGGGCTAAGCATGAGTAGATGGAGAAGGCTTCGGCTCAGCTTATGGACAGGGTTACAGCTAAGCTGGTGGAGGTTATGGCTCAGATGACGAGAAGGGCTACAACTAACCTGCTGAAAAGCTGGTGTTGGGGAGGAGTAGTGGTTGGCGGAGGGAAGGCTGCTCGGGTGGTGGAGGAACACCTGAAGAAATGGTGGAGGAAAGGCTGCTGGAGTGGTGGAGAGAGTCGAAGAGACTATAAGGCTATACCTGACCCCCCACCCCCTCGTGGTGGGGCAGGAGGAAGGGCTATATTTGTCCAGGGACGGTGATGAGAGGAGAGGAGGGAGGGGAGGGTTGGGCGGCCGTCCGTGGGCTGTGAGAGCGACTATATTTGTCTTAGCCCGAGGAACGGGAAGACCCCGAGAGCTGCTGGACAAGTCGCCGGACTGTATCTCATCTGACGGGGGAGGACCTCCGTCCCTCGTGCCTGGCCGGAGACCTGAGGGCTGCCCACCACCCGGACGGTCCGATGGGCTACGTAAGGACTGTAAGCTCTCCCGCCATCATTACCATATCATTTGATTTGTGCAGCTGTCAGCGGCGAGTTTACGGCGCACCCCTACGTCCCCCTCCCCCCAATGCTCATCCTGTGAGCGGTAGCGGAAAAGGATAACGCAGGTCACAATGGGTCTTTGTCGGGCTCCAACGGGCAGGCGGTCATTAAATAAACTGTTATCTGAGCCTTCCTTTCCCAAAGATGGCATGCCGCTCCGTCTGGAAGCTAACTTCCCTGGTAAGGGCCTCGTCTAAGAGGTTATTCCACACTACGTTTTTTTTTTTCTGTAAACACAATATGCTCTGGAACCAGACGGGTATGGTACGAGATGCAGGAAACCGTCGTCTTCTCTCTGCTGAGTCCAGATGGGTGTCTTTCCAATTACTGCCGGTAGCGGGCTGGACAGACGTAGGCGACCTGGCGTTTATGCAATTATCTCCTCTTGTTTCCCAAAAGGTTTCCTCCCACGAACTGATTTCACTTACAAATTCTCCTCAGTGCGTCACTCAGCTGCGGATTATCTCCGCTTCCAGAATAAGGAGGCCTTCCTGAATTTCTAATGTGTATTTTTTCTTTCGATGTCTCTCTCCCCCCGTGTCGTAAATAATAAATAATAATGAACTCCCCAGCACCTCGCGGATATCATGTGGGTCAAGTTACAGCAGGCGTCAAATTATGTGGCACATCGGGAGAGAAATGAAGACAAGGTAAAGTTATATGGAATGGAGAGCTCTGAGACGATAGCCGGGGGAACACTTTACGAGGCCTTGCAGAAGACAATGGTACGTGTGTGTGGTCTGGTGGGTAGGGGATACCTTACCTTATCTTATCTTGCCTTACGTATATCTTACGATGGTGTCGGAGGTCTTCTACCCCCTACAGCAGGGTCTGAGGACAGGCTGCAGTGTTACATCTCTGTGTAGTTAGGATGTTGGAAGCCCCGAGCCGTAGGACTAAATAACCACCAGTTCGTGGGTGGTTTGGTGCACTCAGTTGAGCATTTTCAAACTCTCCAATCCAGAGAATTTTTAAATGTCTTGTGTGTGTAGTCCATAGTGTTTGTCGTGACTGCAGGAAGTGTATGTCAAACAATTCTGGGCCTCGAGAATTTGTATCGTTTTTTCTTGGACTTGCCACAGCTTTCGGTCTGTCATGCCTTCCAGGTAGGCTCTTGTGTCCGTGTCTTCAGAGGGCTGACCCCCACACAAGTGAGACACCATTCCAGACGTGTGTGTGTGTACAGGGTAATAGTTCCAAAGAGGTTAGGAGTGAAATCCGGAAGGATGGGGTGTGGGGGGTGGGGGTTTGACATTCGAGAGGTTGTACAAAGAGAGAGTATTAATGACGAAGTACAAGGAGCAAGTCGTACACGTCCAAGGTATGACGGTGAGACACTCAACACTCCTTCTATACACAAAACATGGCTGTACTCCACCACCACCACCCTGAGTCGCTGGAGGAGACAGGAGACGCGGCCTCTCGGGCAGAATAACATTATCCTCCAGTAATGTAAGTGAAGCCCAGGTCCAGCGTGTGTTGGGGGGGATAGTCCTGGCAGGACAAAAGGCACGGCACGCCAGACGCGGAGTGGGTTCCTGGAGGGGAACAAAGAGAGTCGAGTTTCCAGGGGAACGGAGCACAGGGACTTCCAGGGAAGGTGGCTGGAGAGAGAGAGAGAGAGAGAGAGAGAGAGAGAGAGAGAGAGAGAGAGAGAGAGAGATGGTCCAAGCAAGGGATTAGTGGGGGGTTTTAAGGGAAGGGAGCAGAGGCGTTCCAGGGGAGTTGAGGGATGTTCCAGGAAGGAAGGAAGGAAGCAGGAGGAGTTCCAAGAGTATAGGAAGTTCCAAGGAAGGGAGAAGAGGGAGTTCCAGGGAGTGAGGTACTTGGCGGGAGGGTCGTCTGGCTCTGTTGCCAGCGAGGTCTGGCAAGTGTCCAGCCTGCAGGAGCCAGGCAGCCTCCCTCCGTACGCCTTACACCACCACCACCCACCCACCCACCCACCCCACCACCCGCCTCGCTGCACCAGCAGGCACACGGCGCCCCTCCACAGCGGCCGCCCGTACAAATGGCCCTCAACCGTGACGCGTTACGTAATCCTAGTACTTCGTTCACTGTCACCAGTTGGTAACGCTTTACGTAAAGACGGCATCTACAAGAGAGCAACGCAACACGTAAATACGAAGTGAATTATTTATGTTAGTGATTTGTTTCTATAAGCGACGGAGTGAGATGATTCGAAAGGCAAACACCTCGAGGGGGAGGAGTCCAGCAACCAGCTCTGTGGCTTCTGTCTTTGTTCGCCCTCTGTCCACAGGAAGCGCAGGTATATTTAATGACCCGCCCATACGGCGAAGACTCAGCCGAGCCGTCCACGACACACCAGGAGGACAGTGCGTCTTGTCGGAGAGGAAGCGAGGAGGACCTGGGCCCACGGACAGCATCACTGGGGGGGGACCATAGATCTTTATATCACAATAAAGGCGGGTCCGCGAGTGCTACGGTCAGGTCATGTCATATCTCAGGTTAGCATCCGTCCGGCGACGTCTGGTCTGGTCTGGCAGGGTTATAAATTAGGTCACACGACCTTAGGTCGTCTGGTGTGAAGGCAGGAATAAAACTTGGCCTTTATGTTCTCACGTTAAACTGTATGGCCGTTTCATGCATTTCCTGACACGTGGGCCGAAAGCATTTCTTCCTTATAGATTCTGCCACACCCACACCACAGTTATGCCTCATACAAGTAGACAAGGGAACCTGTGCCACACTAGAGCCCTTACAATGTGATCATAACAACTTCAGGTTGTAACAGAGTCAGCACATGTCGGTCAAGAAGTGGCTAATCCTCTGAGATGTTAATGGCAGTCCAGAAAGTACACTGGCATGAACACTGTAGCCCTGTGTGGCAAGGTGGCACATTCCCTGATGGAGGGAAACCACCAGTTAGGGAGAATAATGTGGAGGGCGATCAACTCTGTCAGCATACTGGATGGAAGAGTGTGGGAGGCAAAGTTAATTCTACACCAACTAACAGTGGGAAAGAAGGTCAATTTATGTTAATGAAACTAGAAAAAGAATTAACCTTACCCTTTATATCCCACACAGATGTTAAAATGGGAGAGGAATCAGCCTAATAATACAGTAAAGAATACAGCAAATGTAGAGTACAGCTCAGACCTTCGCTGTAACATGGGGAGAGTAGTGATGTGGACGGATCACCCAAAGTTCCCCAGCATGACAGGACTAATACGAAGCGAGGAAGCCAAGGCCAGGGATATGGTACGGGAAGGACGGGCACAGGTGCAGGGGTAATACAGAGGAAAGATATGAAGACAAGGAAGACGCGGGTCCAAGTCATGGAAGGGAGATAAGGATTACTCAGAGTTGAGGTTATGGGAGGGAGGCGTCTTGACCAGAGACGCTCCTCACCCCATGGCGATGTACGGACATCAGAAGAACCAAAGGAAATTATGAGCGAGATATACCTCATGAGGGAGGTATACCTCATACTATTTTCTTGGTTCATACGACCTCTCGAGCAAGGTACGACCCTTGAGCACGAGGACACGACCCTTAGGTAGTATGGTGCGGGTCAGGTCAAAGACTACGCCATCATACCCAAGGGTCGTGCTGGAGGGTCGTGTCCTCGTGCTCCGCAGGTCGTCCCGTTGTACTCTGTGGTCGTATCACCGTTCTTAAGGACCGTATCCTCGTGCACAGCGGGTCGTCCCGTTCCACTCAAGGGTCGTACCGTCCGTTCTCACAAAGGTCGTATCCTCGCGCTCAACGGGTCGTCCCACTGTAACCAAGGGTCGTACCGCCGTGCCTGATGCACAGCCTTAGATCTTGAGCCACAAGTTATCACAAACTAATCACTTTCATCCCCACACAACCTAAAGTTACTCGCAAACAAGAATTTACAGAACGACTTGGAGAGAGTCAGTATCTTAATACTGGGTCTACTTCGAGGGCGTATAAACTGAACCCCTTCCTTCCTTCCTTCCTTCCTTCCTTCACAGGAAATGTTTGGAACAAAATATGTAGCCACACAAAACTACATCTCCACTATGTCACGAGTGTTATTCCTGTTACCTCGGACACTAACGCTGTGTTACGGTTGTTACTCTTAGTTCTAGTTACTTCTTCCACCACAGACTGGCCAGCTTACTGGAACCTGAAAAACAAACCCGTAACATAACTCTTTGCCAACCAAGCAATAAAATCTGAAAATACGAAATGAAGATTCTTTTGTATATAAGAACTGTAGCAATGGATGTGAGATCCACGCAAGGCCAAGAAGCAGTAAATGAGGCGAATAAATGTATTACACACACACACACACACACACACTCACATATATATATATATATATATATATATATATATATATACGTTTCACAGAGGCTGAGCAGCAGCAGCAGCAGTACCCATGATCAGCGCCTTTCACAGGAACAAAACAGCCTTACGACTGAAGGGCGCTGGTGTGGGATTCGAACCGGCGGCAGCATCTCACACTGACAACGCTGGACGTAAACAAATGGGTTGTGGGTGGGTTACCATCATACCTGAAAGAGAGAAAACCAAATTATCAATATTTTCTATCGTGAACAACCGCCCTAAAAAAAAAGTGTACTTTAAAAAAGGTAGGCAAAATACTGAAGCTATTTACTTTCACATTAATTGTTCGTCAACAAAATTACATATAATTGTAACACTAATGAAAAATACTCACATTTCGTATAATTTGGTCACAAACATTATTCATATCAAAACCAGGGAGCATCGAACTTGCGTAACTTACGAGCATGTTAGAAATACGACATACAATAATAACACAAGTTATACAATACGCCAGTACAACACACTGATGTATAAACTCTAAAATGAAAAATTTACCAGCAAAAGCAACGAAGACCTTCCTCCTCCTGTAAAAGATTTACACCGGTCTAATTGGAGTCCAGTACAACACGCAACGGGTTCACTGGAACGGAAGAAAATATTTACAGAAACTGGAATATCAAAATTTCAATAAAACACCGAAGCCTCTCCTTCACTTTGGAAGATAAAATGTGGCTTTAAGTTCAAGTGAACAACGTGAGGCGTGGAATGGAGCGCCAGTGGACCCCGTGTCAAGAGAAGGAGGCCAATGGACTCTCGTGTCCAGAGGGAGTCGAGTTGTCATAGATATAATGTCCGTAACACAGCAGCTGCGTGGAGGAGTTTCGGGGTGGCGTTCAGACCAACCACCTCTGGCAGGAGGTCAGCTCAGCTGAATGACGCCGAAATCCAGTCCACTCGAGGGAGAGGCGCGAGAGTTCAGATCAATTCGCGGCAGGTCAAGAGACAACAGCAATTCAAGATAAATGCATTCAGTCATATATACGTCAGGCGAAGGGCAATATCAAGGTCAATTTGAGGATGTAGTTCTACTCTGTCTTCCACATCGATTTAGTTAATTGTTAATTATCTATACGAGTACCTTGGGAATGGTGTCATCAAGGACTTTCCATACATTAATTTTCTCTCTCTCTCTCGTCTGTGCACAAGGGAGTTGAGCCTGTCTAATCTCAGTCGTTCCCAGTAATTTTCTCTGCCTCTCTCACACTCCTGAACCTATATTTACTACCACCTTGAAAGCTGGCGTCAGCACATACCAATAATCCAGTCCGGCGAGTACAAGTGGTCAGGTGAGCGCCACCATCCGCTTTGCCAGTCTCGTCTTGAAGGTTCGTAAAATCCAGCCTACCATTTTTCTGCGATGAGGCAGCGATCGCTCCGTTGCGTCTGCTGCAAGGTGAGGTCGTCAGGCACAGCTATAGTTCGTCCAAGGCCTTATGGCGTTTCTCTTCCGCAATATGATTTGTGTCTGCGTCCGGTATGTTGCAGGAATCGCGATTTCTTCACTTCCTCCCAAGGCTAATCGGCACAACATCATTAGTGGGTCCGCTGACATAACGACCTGATGTTCCTCCTGTAGTCTCTCGGTCCCTTCAACAAAATGGTGTTCGTCCTAAGACAGGCATCGCTTGCATACGATGATGCATGCGTAGCTGGGATTAGCGTTGGACGCTTGTCAAATACGACTCTGAGAAACGTCTCATCAAGAACAGAGCTTTCTAACGTTGGGGAAGCAGACATTGCCTTGGTCTGGCTGACAATGTGTCATGTTCTGTCGTTTTCTAAAGAGTTCAGTTCAAAGACCCGACAGCCCCACCCTTGTCAACTGCCCTCTAAGGTGTCCCCACACGCAACGCTTCCGTGACGCCTGCTGGACCACCACTCCACGACCCCCTGACGGAGACACGATGGTCCTCCCCGTACTGGCCGGACATTATGTAAATAATATGGACGTTGTGTTGAAGGAATATCCTAACTTCCTTAGGCTTTAGTAAGCCCCTTTGTTATATTCATATGTACTCGCGACACATAACCAGATGCCTCTGGTATCATTGTACAAGGGTACCTAGTGACAGCACTAGGATCCCGATTCCTGTGTCGAGGAATAAAGTATGAAAACAATGAGACAAAAAGGCGCTGGACCCACGAACGAAGATGGCGATCATACTGATGAATGGAGGCTGTCCAGATCACGCGGCCGAGAGAAAGGACGACACTGATCAGTGTTGAGACTGACAAGGATGATGACAAGGATGACACTGATGACAGTGATCAATGATGTGTGTTGGAACCGAGTACTGGGAAGTACGTCTCTCTCTATTGTAAACGTTTGGCGAAATATATATATATGCAAACTTCAAGCAACGAAATTGAGGCGGGCAGGAGACAAGACACTTGACAAGTCCATTTCAATTCACAGTTCGGTTTGTATGTTTCAGTGTCACATATCTGACGGAGGCTTCAGTTTACGAGTTTATATCTCTCGAATTTGAATACGGGTTTGGTTTGTGAGTTTCACTGTTTCACATTTGACTGAGGATGGGTTTGGTTTGTGAGTTTCCGTTTCTCATACCTGATTAAGGGTTCAGTCTGTGTGTTTCAATTGTCTCATATTTCACTCAGATTCCGGTTCGTGTGCTTCAGGGCCTCGTATTTGACTAAGGGTTTGGTTTGTGTGATTCAGTGTCACCTATAAATATAGCGATAAGAAGAAGAACCGAGCAGTTCTCAGAGCTGAACAAAGCCACTGTGCTACCCGGTTAAAGAAAAGAAAAGAAAATCAATCCCCGATCCACACAGACACTAATGACAATGACAGTGTCCATTCTACGCCCTCATAACGCCTACAATGAACCCGATGAACAGTATCTCAGGAAACTCAAGATTGGAATCTTTTATGTCTCCATAAACCATTTCAACGCACCACTTCTCTATAGCATTTTATGAGCACGCCACCCGATATGGCAAAAGAGTGTATGGGGGAAGCGAGATAATGACATGATGGTCTATGATAAGGTTATCTGCTAGGGGACAGGAACAGCGACTTATATTCCTTTGCACTAGGATATCCCGATGCCTCTATCAAGGAATAAAGTATCAAAACTGAAACTGAAAACGCACTAGGATATCCCGATGCCTCTATCAAGGAATAAAGTATCAAAACTGAAACTGAAAACTCTTTAAAGATGACAAGAAAATGAAAAGCTAAAATCCTCTAGAGGGACAGGTCAAAGGTCACTCTATTAGACCCCAGGGTCGTACTGTCGTGTATATAGGATTAAGCTACAATATCAGTCCCTCTGTGTCACAGTACAATTAAGGTACAAGCCAGTGATGTATCATCATCTACTGATCGCAAATTAGATCTGTGGCTGTGATTAACCTGATTAATCTAAATAATACAAAAATTATTATAGTGATTATGGACAAAATATCGCAAAGACAGAAAGGATAACACCTTTTCGTAAACGGTACACCGCTATCATCACTTTGCGAATGTACTAGTATAGCAATGGTAGTACTGTACCGCTGTAACATAGGTCGTAACGTACCAGTATATCATAAGCTGTAATGTACCAATGTATTGCAGGGTCGTAATGTACCACCGTAGCGCAAGATCGTAACGCAAACTGTACCGTAGACTGTAATGTACCACCGTAGCACATGATCATAAAGCACCAATTCATCTTAAGTCTTAAAGAGCGTCGGGTCGTAAATGTACCACACTGCATCACTGTACCGTCAGACGGTAATGAACCACTGTACCGTAGATTTAATGAACACTGTAGCACAGCATCGCACTGCACCGTAGTAACGTGCAAAGAGGACACTGTCCCCTGATGTGGATGGAGATATCGATCCGTGGGCGTCCCCGCACAAGCTGACACTGTCTCTCCTCAATGGTCCATTCAGTCCTCCGCTGCCGAAGGCAGTCACTGAAGAGCGGCTCGGGACAATGGCCGGACTGGAGACCCGTTTCTTACGCCGTCCGGGACTTTGGGGCCAACAGGAACTCGAACAAACTCAAGAATTCTATCATATGCAAAAGATCAAATGTCCCTCCAGTGTAACAATAGTTACTTCGTTGCGCATAAGGAAAAAAGGGAGCCACGTTGGCGCGCACGGTCATCAGAGACGTCAGGAGCAATCCGAAAAGGTCGACGTCCAGGAGTACGAGTCCATTCATACGTGCCCTGTACATCATCAGCTTGGGCCACTGGATGTGAAGCAGGTGACCTGAAACTAAGCCGTTATGAGGTCTGGGCAAGGGTCAAGGCCACCATACCGAAGGCTCGTAACATCGTGATCAATGGAGATAGATAGAATAACACGCATACAAACGTGTTAATAACTATCTCTATGGTAGCACAGAGATAGATAGATAGATAGATAGATAATATATAGAGAGAGTTCTACACTGGTGGGGCCTCATCTCTAGAACTTTCTTTACCATCATGTAGTTTCTTCAGTTTTTTGGCTGTGTCAGAATTCAGAGTTTCATCAGTGTGGTTAGGCCATTCATCCACAACTCTTATACTGTAAAATGATTTTTTTTTTCTAACATCTTTTCTAACACGAGTTTCGTCGAGTTTTACGACAATGGCGCACGGCTGTTCCATCTTTAGTGTTCTCGAAGAACTGTTCACTGATGACTTCGCCAAAATGGTTTGAAAGCTTAAAGAGTGTGATCAAATCCTTCTGCCATGGTACGCAAATTCACTTCTTCTCACTTCCCATTGTAATGCATCTCTTGATTCCCGTATAAACATTGTTGCCCTCCTCTAGACCTTCTTTAATAGTTCTTTAATCTGTTAAGCGCGATGGCCAAACTTGGGAAGCATATTGTACCTCTGGTCTAACAAACGACGAGAACAGTCTGTTGAACATTTCCTTATCCATGTACTTGAATGGGATTTTAGCACTTGCCGGAAGACAGTTTGTCTCCCGTACAACGTATCTCAGATAAGGCTCTGGGAACATGTTACGGACAATCTCGACTCCCACCCTCTTTTCAGAAGCACAATCCTGCAGCTTATTCCCTTCTAGATAGCTGTCGTACGAGGGCTTCTTTCGTTTGTGTCCAATCCCCTCAGCTTTACATTTACTCGGGTTGATTTCACGAACCATGAATCAGACCAACTCTGGAGCTTGTCGAGGTCCCATTGTAAATCTTTGAAATTCCCCATCGGTCTTGGCTTCCCTCATGACCTTGGCGTCATCCACAAATATATTCAAGAATGAATTCAGTCCTTCTAGCAAGTCATTTACGTAGATCAAGACGACCAAGGGATTCAGGACCAAACCCTACGATACGCCAATGGTGACCCCAACCAATTCGCAGATGGCTCCTCTGAGATGTGTTCTTCGTTCCCTTCCACTAAGATAATGTTCTATCAAACGAAGGAATCTCTCCCTGATCCCCAGCAGAAGACCTAACTTCTTTACCAGCCTCCTGTGTGACATAGCGTCAAATGCTTTCCGGCATTCCAGGGGCACACAATCCATCCATCCTTCTCTTTTGTCTAAAAACAGAGTTCGCTCTCTCTTAGAAATGCAAGAACTTTGTTTTCCATGACCTTCTTTCCCTGAATCCCCTCTCCTGAACCTCCTCTGATATCATAAATTTTTTTCACAGACTCGGTTTATTCCAATCATCCACATCTCTTATACTATGGAAGTACTTCTATATAACTTCTCAAAAATAACTAAGTTATTCATAATTCGTCTCTTTTTCATGATGGACAATTCAATTGCCTCTGGCATCTCACTGTAACTAAGGTCTCTTAGTTCTATCATATTTGTTGCTTTCTGGATCTTCTTTATCAGTTTTGTGCCTTTTTTTTATTTTTTTTTTTTTAGTGCAGTGATCATCTCTGAGACACACACTATAGTTCTGGCCGAATATACGACATGAACATGTCGCTTAATATTTCCCTATGAACGTAATTACTATCTTTACCACCCTCATCACTTTGGCTTCATGTGCAAACACATTCAAATATAAGTCCAATCCTACAAGCAAGTCATTTACATGGATTAAAAGTAGAGAAACGGTGCCAGGAATAAACCCTGCGGCACGCAAAGGGTGACCCCACCCCTTTTCAAGGTGGCTCCTTTAACATACTCCTTTTGTTCCGTCCCACTGAGGTAATTTCGAATCCATCAATACTGTCTCCTCCTTATTCCTGTCTAAAGATCCAGCTTCTGTACCAACCACATGTGTGGAACAGTGTCAAATGCTTTCTGGCAGCCCAGACAATCACAATCGGCCTCATTTTCTCTCTTGTCGAAAATGGGGATCTTTCTTCTGTAGCGTAACACAACCTCCAGGTGTGTATGTATGTTTCTGTATCATATGAGGTTTTGCTATATATTTTAAAACATCAATTTAATGTCTCATATCCATCCTGGGGAAAAAAATCCTGCAAAAATAGGCCAACATATTCTAACTAGCGACGTGTGTGGCAGCGAGTCATGACCTCACATCACTAGCAGAGTTTAAGGACGAGGGACACTGTGAGGGGAGGCGGCTGCAATCCCCTGCCCCAGCACTTGCATCATGCAGCGCCTCCCTGTTGATCTATGCAACACGCTGCATGGCACTACACCGCCTCCGTAATGGACTCGGTGTATTCCTCCGCGTAAAAAGATCTCCCGGCGGTAAACAGAGTCCGCGATAAAACCGTCCCCATCTCATCGCGAAGCCGTAAAACCCCGAAGGGGGAGGAGGTTCCCCCGACCCCAATATCCGGGTGGCGTGAGGCCTGTGATACGGCGGGAGGTGTCGCCTCAGTCACCTCATGCTCGTGTGGCTGGCCCCGAGCCGAGATACTGCATGCCTGGCGTTAAGATACCACCACACACGTTCCATGCACAGGCAGGCATTAGCATGCAAGCGTTGCCGCCACCACTACCACCACCAGGCACGGACGCATACCAAAGACCTGCACAAACGACGTGTCCCCATGTGGCGTTCCCTCTGAAGGCAGACTACCTCCCTGACCAGGCGTCCGCAGCTCTCGCACATCCTCCTCTACCCGGCTGGTCGAGAGGAGCTTACCTGGTGCTTGAAGACATTCCAGGGGACGTCTAAAACTTTTCCAGTCTGTGGCTGGAAGGTGGTGGGAAAGCCTTCGTCCCCAGACGAATTCTACAAGAAAAGGGGCTTCACATCGTGACCCTCCTACACCCGCGCCATCCGCATGTTGGAACGCACCCACGACCACGCACTCCTATCCTACGCTCGAACACACTTGACATATACACATACTACACGCACGGACTGCAATCGTCACACACTGTAGCCATCGCTCATCACCATCATGGGACCAAACTCGCTCTTCAGAAGACCCTCTCTCTCCTCAGGTAAAGGAAGCAGCTTCCGGCACTTCCTCCGGAGGTGTGCACCCGTCCCTCCCATACGGCACGACCAGGTGGGCTGCCAGGCCTGCCGCCCGTGACTGGGAGCGACAGAGCGTATGGAAATGAGGCGACAGATGCGTGTGCTGACGTTCCTGGACTGAGCAGCCCAGCCAGCCAGACCCAGCCGGCTCGAGGCGGCCAACGGTCACCCCGCTAGACCTATCCTGCATTGCTAGACCAGCCCCGCCTTGTGTGGGGCAGCTTCCGTGTGCGCTAATCGACGCTCCTCCCTGGAAACAAACTGTCCCGGCACAAGTTCGAATCACTCTCATCTTGCATGGGACTTCCTAAATGTCGGCGGCTCCAGTTAAGGACGAAAATCATCTTCACGGCCAATCATGTAAATAGAAACACATCAAAACATTCTCCGGAGACAGAGAAGTAGGGAGAGAAGCAGAAAATAATCTTGAGAGTCTTGGAGGGAGTTCAAAACGAGTTCAAAACCTACACTGTGAAAAAAGAGGTACCATATACCTGTCAGACATGAGGGGGGCAAAGCGCTCTCTCCGCACACAACATCAACAAAGCTCTGGCCACAGGGCACCCAAAACGCCCCCTGGATTCCCTAATACAAAAAATTCTCCTATGAGTTTAATTATGTAGATCATACACCACCCATCAAGGTTTGTGCAAACCTGATTATTTCTATAGAACGATAAAGCCTTCGCGCGATTTGCCTTTCCGCTGGCTTAGGAGTCTCTCGTCCCTACCGTCAGTCGGGTCCGGGTCCCTAGTTCCTCCACTGTTATCTTCGCCTCCGACAGACTACTGAGGCTGGGGTCCTGCAGGCCCAGCTTTCCTCCTCACTCTGTACACATTTACCCCATAAATTCCAAGATTTCTTAATGGTTGGTCTATCTTAGTTTTAACACTTACAAAGTAACTAATTTAGTTTCAAGAATCTCAATTTTCTACTGTTTTCTCTGTGTTTTTGGTCCTATCTCACTGTTGTTCCCGTTAAGGCAACAGGAACTGACTCTTTCAGTGTAGATTCAGGAGTATACAGACCTCCCTGGACTTTCATACATCGAGTAATGACATCCCTCCTGTCTGAACTGCACAGAAGAGTGTGTGAGTGACGTATCTATCTCTGCCACTATAAGGGTTGGGAATATCATACACAGTTCCTAACTCGACAACTTCGCCCGCTGTAAACACAGGAGTTTCTGATAACTTAGATGAACTGTTGGAACCGTCTGTTCCACTGCGTCGTTACCAAATTTCGCACGATCCAATTTATTACTCATTTCTGAACCTTTGACGTCTCATTATTATGCTTGTTTTTCCCTAGCGTGGAAGAATGAATTCTACACTTCCTCTGTTCTACAGCAGTTGACGTGGATGCTTATAAATAACACTGGAACCCTGTGTTCGAAGACCCGCCTGGGCAAGTGGCTCACAGGCAGCCCAGCTGTTCATCTATACTGGTGGGAACATATCTTTTCCTACTCTGTCGTCTGTGCCTGGCTGGATCTATTTCATCTATTTCCCGTCCCCCTGGTCAGGTCGGGCGACACAGACCAGCAACAGAGACCCCGATCACAGCCACAGAGTCAAAACATTCATGACCTCTGCTAGTCAGGGAAACACATTAACCTCATGAAGCGCCTTTTCGTACCTAGTCTTACCCGCTGCCGACATCAACAACTTGATGAACCACAGAGAGGGGAAAAAAAAAAAAAAAAAAATAATCCCCAGGGGTAAAAAATATCTATGCCCTACGACCTAAATTTCAAAAGTCATATATTTTGTGCACGTCTTTCTCTACTCCCTTGGAAAATATAACCGAGTAAGTCACCCATATAACAACCACTACAAATTCCACTTGAAAAAACACCCATATAAAAACCACCACAAATTCCACTTAAAACAAAAAACACTACAAATTCCATTTAAAAAAACATTTAAAAACCACCATCATTCCACAAAAAAAAAAAAAAATGCAAATTCCGCTTAAAAAAAATCCACTTAGCAAAAAACACTACAAATTCCACCTAAAAAAAACATATAAAAACCACCACAAATTCCACTTAAAACAAAAAACATTACAAATTCCACTTAAAAAAAAAATTAAAAACCATCATTCCACTAAAAAAAAAACACTACAAATTCCACTTAAAAAACAACAAAAAACACCACGAATTCCACCTAAAAAAAAAAACACCCATATAAAAACCAATACAAATTCCACTTAAAAAAAAAAAAAATCGCGCCAATGACGTCACTAATCAGGTCAGGCGGCGGGGTCGGAGGTGAGAGATAACCCGCCGGTAATTAACCAAGTCCCGAGGGACGGGGCTGGAGGCGAGAGGCCGGGGCAGCAGAGGGAACAGCCATCTGTGCTGTGCTGTGACGGGCCGTCCGCTGTGCCCAGGGCACGACAGCAGGACAACACCTGCCCCGTTCTCCACACTCTCATACTGTATTATACTCCCCAGGGCGTGTATCATAATCCCAGGGCGTGTATTATAGTCGCCAGGGCGCGTATAAGAGTCCCCAGGGCGAGTATAACAGTCCCCAAGGCGTGTGCTATAGTCTCAATACGTGTGCATTATAGTCCCAAGGTTACGTATTATAGTTCCCAGGTCGAGCATTATAGTCATCAGGCCGTGGATTATAGTCTCCAGCCCGACCATCACAGTCACCAGGTTTTGTATTATAGTCCCTAAGCCATGTACTATAGTGCTTCGGCCTGGCATTATAGCCATAAGGCCTTGCGTTATAGTTCCCAACCCGAGCATCATGGTCGTCATAAGGCCGTGCATTATAGTCCCAAGATCGTGTGCGTTAGTTCCTAGGCCGAGCAATATAGCCCCCAGGCCGTGCATTATAGTCCTCAGGTCGAGCATTATAATCCCCAGGCCACGCACTATAGTGTCCAGCCGAGCACTATTAATCCCCAGGGCACGTATTACAGTAGGCAATCAGTGTAAAGCATAAGTACACATATATATCCTCCTCGTCATAAATCATAAGCTCAGGTCTGACGCCTGATTAACAACAGTATAATGGAATATCTGTTCTACACATAAAAAATCTCAAAAAACCAAACTCATAAAAAATATTAAATCTAAAACCACACGAATCTATAACTCTGTTCCTGTAAACACATTCTTCACATCATCTGTCATGGCCCACTACCTACAGTTGTACCACGCCCACTATCTACTGTTGCCCCACGCCCACTACCTACAGTTGTACCACGCCCACTATCTACTGTTGCCCCACGCCCACTACCTACAGTTGCCCCACGCACACTACCTACAGTTGTCCCACGCCCACTACCTACAGTTGTCCCACGCCCACTACCTACAGTTGTCCCACGCCCACTACCTACAGTTGTCCCACGGCCACTACCTACAGTTGTCCCACGCCCACTACCTACAGTTGTCCCACGGCCACTAGCCACAGGTGTCAGGCGTCCATTAAGCATGAGGATCTCCCTCACTGGGATCTTCCTCTTCCCTTCAGAGCAATACTTCTCTGCCGCCACTAATCTTCCAGACGCTGGAATCCCGCCAAAGGAAGACCCTCTCCAAATTTCTTGTACGCGATGACATCGTTTCTCCACTTTTTACACGCGGTAAGATCATCTCTCACCGGGAGAAAGACTCCCCTTATTTCTACGTTCTGGAATCTCGTTTTCTTTTCCTCTCCTTCCGCACCCAAGCTCTCACTCCTGCCTTCCTCATTCCACCCTCCTCTACCCGGTATTATCAGAACCCATCCTCCTGACAGCATTCGATTCCCGACAGGATATCCATCCCCCTCACAACCCCCCCAACGCTCGTCAAGAACCTAAAATCTGCCCAAGGAAGGAATGACGGGGTTCCCCGACCGTCACATCCCTGAAGAGGAGGGGTTTCCAACTCCCTACCCGTCAAATCCCTTGCTAGAAAGCCTTGTATCTTTCCGTCCGCCACATCACTGGCTCAGAGCCTCCCTCTCCCCATCCGTCACATCACTAGCTGTGGGGGAGGGGGGTGCCTCCTTCCCCCCCCCCCCATCCGTCACATCACTAGCCCAGGAGCCTCCCTCGCCCCCTCCCCGTCCGTCACATCACCGGCTCGACTCAGTGGCCTGCCTCGCCCCCTGTGGCCCCGGCAAACTCTGGGTCCCTCACCAGTGTTCCTGAAATAGCTGATTCTGACACATATGCTGACGGCTGTCATGAGGCCAGCGAACGGAGGAGGAGGAGGAGGAGGAGGAAGAAGAAGAGGAGAAGGAGGAAGAAGAAGAAGAGGAGGAGGAGGAGGAGGGAGGTAAGAAACAAATCTGAAGAGACATGTCTGGGAATGATGAACCTTGCGTTCCGTCTTCTTGCAGGAATGACTACGGGACGAGGAACGAACCGCAGCGTCTTAGTTAAGCCTCGTGAGCTCCCTGGAGATAAGGGAGGCCAGACGCTACAGATAGAGAGACCAGTCATAGATAACAGCACAGGAAATCTAGAGGTAAACACGAGTATGGGAATAGGATACATGTGACGCCCACGTCCCCACACCCTACACTATAACGTGAGATGTGTGGCACCCACGTCCCCATACCCTTCACTGCTAACAGCTGTCATAGCCTACCTGGCACTGACAGTCCCCCCCTCAACAACCTCACATATAGCATGCAGGACCCTCACCTCGCATACCTGGGCGCTAACCAGGGAATGGTTGTGCTGGGTACATACCATAGCTTTGGATCAATTGCTCTGATAACTTTCATTGTATGGTATAATCAAGCGTTACATACGGTGTGTGTATTAGGTATGGCACCCTTCCTACCACTACTTGGGGGGAGGTGGCACCCTTCCTACCACTGCCTGTGGCGCGGATGGCACCCTTACTACCACTACCTGTAGGGGAGGTGGCACCCTTACTACCACTACTTGGGGGGAGGTGGCACCCTTCCTACCACTGCCTGTGGCGCGGACGGCACCCTTACTACCACTACCAGTAGGGGAGGTGGCACCCTTCCTACCACTACTTGCGGGGGAGAAGGCACCCTCCCTATCACTGCCTGTGGAGGTGGTGGCACCCTCCCTACCACTACCTGGGGGAGGTGGCACCCTCCCTACCACTAACTGGGGGAGGTGGCACCCTTCCTGGCACCGCTCCTCCCTCTGCCTGCGAACTGACTGATTGATTTTTACCGCAAAAGCGTCAAACGTATCGTACACCCCGGCTTCTCCCGTGGGCGGAGAGGCACAAGCGGATACAGCGGGCGCACAAAAGACCCCAGGAACTGCGCCTCAAAAGACTGTTATTACCGCGAGTGAACTTGTAACAGGGACTGGGAACGCCGACTGAACGACACAGAAAGCTACACAGCCAGTGAATATATCTTGTGTAGACCTTGCGGGGGGTCTTCGGGAGGTCTTCATCCCCCTCAAACACCACGGTCTGGGCCCCCAGGCTGGTGAAGATATACATATGAAGTCTGGAGACTTCTCGTGTATCTCGGGTACGGCATCTCTCTCGGTGATGTCCTCCAATGTCTTGAATTCCAGCATTTTACAGCTTACAGCAGCGAGGCGCCTTCGTCTTGTCTGTATCGGTGGAGATGGGAATTATCACGAAAGCGCTCGAATCTTCGTGTTCCGTTTACCCTATGGCTACCAGAATATTCTCGACCCATGTGTTCTTTTGTGACTTAATTACACACACACACACACACACACCTACGCCCAAATTACACTCCTCTCCAGCCTCAGAGGAAACGCTGATGCAAGTATGAAAAATGCCAGAGTTTAAAAAGGACTCTACTGGGCTGGCCATGTGGCTAACGAGCCAGCTGACGAAACACCAATGCTCAGAAACGGACTATTTTGGATTCATCCGACGGTTAATAATTTGGACGACCAGTGGAAATAAAACTCGATGAAACTGCATGAATATTCCATACATAGATTTCCAGAGCTATTATTTGATCCTTGACTATTTTTTGTGTATTGCAAGACACATTTAAAGTTACTTTTTATCACTTTTGTCTGTGTTATGTACGTGTCTGTACCCACCCCTAGGAGCGAGGATAAAGCACATACCTTCTGTGCCGTCACAGAGCACAGTCCGGCCCCCGCCTTGGGCGAGTGCAGTTCGACAATATGTGGCTAGACTGAGGTGGACACGAGAAGTGATGAGTTTCAGGCATGGGTGGAGACGACGGACCTCCAACACTTTCCAATATGTGGCCCTCCTCCAACTGTCTCCAACGTACCTCTATTTTACAGTTGGTGGTGATGGCGTTCCTCCAACACACTTTAAAACTTGCTCTCATCTCCTAAGTGGTGATGACGACGTTCCCCCAACAGGCTCTCCAACATGCTCTTCATCCCACTGGTGGTGGTAGTGGGGGGGAGGGGAGAGGGGGTGACGCCCCTCCAACGAACTCTCCAACATACCTATACCTCACAATGAGGAAGGGTGAACCTTGCCATAGAACATCACCACCAACAAATCCCTCATTTCACTGGAGGGGGGAGGGGGTGATGCCAGCAGTACTCTCATCCCCACCGGAAAAAATCACTCCAACACCAGTACCACCATCACTAACCCCCCCCCCCCTTCGCCCAACGTAACTCGTGCCAGTGGTGGGGAGCGACGGGCCACCAGGTACAGCAGGAGGGATGAGCCCACCAGCCAAGGTGCTGGGCAATGTCTAGCGCGATGGTCACACACGACCCCTCGAAATGAACCCCAACCGATAAATCTCTTCCCCCCCGAACGTGACAATAAATTTCAACCATGAGGTTCTTCGAGCGCGTCTTGCCCTAAACACCCACTACTTACCCACACCATTCAAGTCACACACCCGTCCAAGTACACTCTCACCCGTACACGTTGCCCCATCCACACCCACTACAGTCCAAGACACCCATATAACAGGTAATACTGTAATGGAGTCAAATGGAATCACCCCATCCTAGTGGGGATTCGACTCTTATTTTCTACATCAAATAAACTCTTGAATCCTGAAACTTCCCCCCCATACAAAACCCACCTTCCTCTACTCAACCCCTTACGAGAGAGACACACCGTATAGCCAGCCATCCCGCCCCACCCGCCCCCTACACCTGTTGACACAACGGGTGTGTGGTTATATACCGAGGGCGGGGCCCCTCACCACGTAACATGCCATCAGTGTGGCCCAGGTGCTCCACCTGCTGTGGCCTCTGCAACCTCCCCTGGACCACAGCCGCCGCCCACAACATGGGCAGGAGGGCGTGATATGAGCGCTGCCATTTTTTCTTGCGGCAAGTTCATCAGGGGCGTCTGGACATCGTCAGCAGCTGACGGCAGGAACCCGCCCAGTGATCTGGTAGGAGTGTCACGTCTTGATTAGGCTTTCCCCTTTCTTCCAATGGTGTGTGTGTGTGTGTATATATATACATATATATATATATTTTTTTTTTTTTTTATACATATTTGCTGTTTCCCGCTTTTGCG
>JAYMFT010031862.1:0-15962 GCA_038088735.1 Panulirus argus
GTGAGGTGGACGGGTCACAGTGAGGTGGGCGGGTCACAGTGAGGTGGACGGGTCACAGTGAGGTGGACGGGTCACAGTGAGGTGGGCGGGTCACAGTGAGGTGGACGGGTCACAGTGAGGTGGACGGGTCACAGTGAGGTGGGCGGGTCACAGTGAGGTGGACGGGTCACAGTGAGGTGGACGGGTCACAGCGTGGTGGACGGGTCACAGCGTGGTGGACGGGTCATAATGTGGTGGACGGGTCACAGTGGAATCTTTTACTGGGACGATGCCGTGCAGTGCGATCGGTTGAGGCTCGGGTGAGAGGGCTGATGAGAGCGAAGTGAGAGCAAACAAAGGCTAGGGGTGAGAGCGAGTTGAGGCTAGGGTGTGAGTGAGGTAGGGCCAGGGTGAGCTCAGGCCAGGGTGAGGATGAGGCGAGGTCAGGGCGAGAGTGAACCGAGGCTAAAGAGTGAGAGTGAAACCGAGACCAGGGTAAGAGTGAGACGAGACTAGGGTGAGAGTGAGACGAGACTAGGGTGAGAGTGCGACGAGACTAGGGTGAGAGCTGCCTGAAGTTTTGAGCGAGATCAGAACGATCCCTTCCCACCAAATCAGGAGAATCAGTAGCAGCAGGAGCAGGGAGGGCCCTCAGCAGGGGAGGGAGGGAGGGAGGCAGCGAGCAGGCACTAACAAGAACGGCTCGTCCAACTTTACTGCTCAGCAGGAATGGCCTCACGTAATCCAGGGCGGACACGAACGGTCAGGCAAATCCTCACCGTGAACAGGAACGCTATGGCTTAATCCAGTGCTGGACACTAGCGGGTCTCGCTCCACATCTGAAACGTTGAGTTGACCTCTGAATGTAAAGAAAAAAAAGTATAAAAATCTTACTCTTCTGTGCTCGTTCTCTGGAAGTAACAGACTGTAAAATATTTTCCTTCCCCGTAAAGGATTTTTTTACATACTTCTATTCTTGCGGAGGTGACTCATAGTCTACCGTATGGTGTTACCGGACTCCACCTTCTCGAGGTTACACAGCGAGTGAAAAGTCACCTTTGGCGAGGCTGAACCAATAGAAGTACAGTCAAAAAACCTTGGGTCGCAACCTTGGGTCGCAGGAGCCTTTCATAAAGGTCTTGGGAAGACATCAGGACTCCCGAAGAAATAGGACAACACCAAACAAGTTTTAGTGATAAACGATAAAGGTCTAATTTTCCCCTCAGCATCGGCAAGTTCCCCCACACAGCCCCTTCGATCTTCTTAACGTCCCATCGACCCAATGTAATTCCAAAAAACGAGTATCCATACGCTTCTCAAGGATTATCTTGGGAGAAAAAGTAACGCTTATATGAATGACAACAGAACTAGAGGTTAACAGAAGGTGAAACGGACCAGGCAACGGTTAGAGTGGTGACATTATGACAGTGAAGACATGGCCTCAGCCACTGTTAGCGGCCGCCACAACAAGCCGCCCTCCTCATAATATATACGCACACACGTCCTTCTCCCTGCCCTCACAATCGTGATCGCCTCATTCACGATGGCTGACTTCCCGATCCTCCCGACACAAAGGACGTCTGGTTAACTAAAGTAGAAGACCCGCCCGTCTCAATACACTGAATTAACTTCAAATTTCATTTCTGTACAAATTAAATTTCTCTTTTTTCTCTCTCTCTCATTTTTCCGTTCCTCTCACTAGAGAGCGCCGGGCGGGCGACTGGTACTGACTGAGACTGCCGATGAAAACCTCGACATTTTCTAAACACGACATTTCCAACCCGGATCCTCCTGTCGGGATGAAAGAGCCGTCGCTGGACGCAGGACCAAATGTTTTCAAAGCCGAGCTCGGCAGCGTGAATTAATTTTTCAATTTCGCTCCTGCCTTTTCTACCGTGACTACGTGCATCCGAATCAGAGGCTCTCACGGCGACATTCGCCAAACTCAAACGAGCCATTAAACAAATTAAGCAGAGAGGATGGCGATCGTCAAGTCATTATTTACTTTTCAGACGATCGCCCCCGTATTTACATTTGTAGAGGACGTCTCGCCTTCACAGGTCAACAGAAGCACCTATACACCGTAGTACAACAGTCACACCTTGTGAATACACAACAGTAGCACCTGTGTGTAATACAACGGTATCACCCATGCAGCACAACAGTAACACATATACAAGTACGACAGTAGGACCTATACATATACATCAGTCACACCTGTACATAAAATGTCACAGTTAACAAGTACAGAGTCCTCGTGTGACTCATCCTACAACTACTGACATCGACAACAGAACGCACGTTACGGTGTCTGCGTGACGCGTTACAACAAGACTTTCTTCATTAAGAACTGACCGGCATGTGTTACCCACGGAGCCGGTCCTGCTAAAAATACTGTTACCGCTCCATACGACACCAGTAACTGAACCTCATCAAGCTACCAGGACATGGATCTAAAGCCCTTTAACAACTACTTATTCTTGCCATCGGCCTAATCCCTACATTGCACATCACACACATGCAATCCCCAAGTACAGAGTGTGCTTAAAATACGGCAGCAACAAAGCGTCTCACTCGAGGCCTCACACACGGAAATCATCGAGCGAGTGAGACGGTAGCAGTGCCATCAACTAAACCTTAGAAATCAAGGATATTCTCGTTTTCGTAATGGAATTCATACATCATTTCTGTAACCTTAAATGCTAATTATTCCACTGTCTTTCTGAAAGTTCAACGAACGCAAACACCTGTCGAACGAATGATTATAAACATTTTTCTCAAAACAACTTGGAAGCCACACAGCAATGCTTCAGCCTGCAAAAAAGATTATAAGCTTGCAAAGTTTTAAAAAGTATATCGTTTCATCTGTTAAACAGAAGCTTATATCAGGTAGCAGACTTCATGCATTGAAACCGTAAAAATTAAACTATTCAGGACTTACCGATGATGCATGGTGGAGCAACCATTTAAGTTCACTTTATCTATACATAAATAAAAAAAGAGAACACAACAGTTCTAAAAAAAAAAATAAAATCTTGAACGCATTACCTCAACATATCATTGTTCCACGTCCCTCTCGAAATCCACACCAGCTGTATATTCTTGACCACAAACGACCCTACGTCTTTCAACTTATATCAAAGTTCACGTTCATGAACGTCACTTGACCAATGTGTATCGTTTACTATCACCGCCAGTCAGCTCGACTCTGTCACTAGTGTGCAATAAAACGGTCAAATTATATATCTTTTTCGTAACGCAAATTGTCAATTCGATCGCAATATCGTAGCGACGTAAGTGGAAGAAATTCAGACGTAACGCCTCGCGCACCGGTGCGGTAACGCTTGTGACAAGTATATGTAACACACAACCTTGGAAGCTTTGGAAGCAACTGCAAAATGACCTCAAATTCCGTCACGTTCCAGTTCATATTTTGAGAGCTGGCAACTCAGATCACTGGCGATATCTGGCATGTTATTAACCAGCCAGTTTTTTTTTCTTTTTTACAGTAAATGAATTAGAACAATAATTGTGTATATTTATAAGTGTTTTTCGTAAATGTTGTGGATTAAACGTTTGCAAAGACGTTGCTCATGCAAAAGCCAACAGAGAGAGACAATAAATACTGTATTCTAAATGTTGGCTTCGAATTCTTGGGTTTAAGACTTGAGATATCTACATACTTGCTTACCTTCATATAAATAGCTAAAACAATGATGCTATATGACACTATACACAGATAATATACAATCTTCTAACACTCTGTAGTCTTAACAGAGCAAAATATAATCAATCATATAGAAAAAGTGGCAGATAGTCCTGTTGGGTTATTACCATATATATATATATTTTTTTTTAATTCCTTTTGGTTTCGTTTTTCTCTGATAATCATAGTATATGTGAATGTCGTCATACACTGCAATGAAATCTGAAATATGAGATCCAGTCATCTGGATGGCTAGTCAAATATGGAATCAAAAGACATTTAAATGAGACAGTAATTTTTAGGTTTTGAATAATGTAGAGCTCCTCTCCAGCGCACGTTGGCAACTGATGAACCACTGGCATGTTGGAACTGCGTCCACCAGAGTTACGCTTTCTTTAAACTTGTTACGACCATTTATCAAAATCAAATGAACCTTTGCAAAAACTACACAAAATACAAATACGATAAATTTGATAAGGTAATGGCCCGCCCTGCTCGAATATTATGCCTACGCCTGAGCGTGTACTGTAGCATTGGCAACCAAGGCCAAAACCTGGGTCATGGTGAGTCGCTTCGCGCAACGACCGACAGACGACTGAAGCGATCTCGTTTACTGATTCACGTAACTGGGAATCCTCAGTGGCTTACTTAATTGTAGCCTGACACCAGTCTGAACTGTACCACTGGTATGTTAACCTGAGACACACGTATAACACTAGGATGTTAATCTCTTAAAAACAATTACTGGTTTAAGCATTATCTTTTCAGAGTCATGGGCTAATGTCATGGAAACCTCGGCCTAGTGGAGCAGATTTCTAAATCCCTTTTGTAATGTGACACTGTCTGTAATCTCCTCCTCCCCCCCCCCTCTCCCCTTTTTGTAGTAGGAAGCGCTAATATAGATTTTTTAAAGCAAGCAGTGCTAGCATAAACCCTTAAGTGGCGGGCAGTGCTAACATAAACCTTACCTAACAAGCAGTGCCGATATAAACTTTATCTAGAAGGCACTGCTAATATAAACCTTATGTACCAGGCAGTCTAGCACGAACCCTCTGTAGCTCATATCGTTAAGGTAAATCTCCATAGCGAGCAATGCTAAACTTTCACGTGATATACATACTGGTTAACATGTGTAGCTATCAGAATACTCGCGACCTTATATACAAAAATGTTTCCGGTTCCTGGCGACACAGAAGAGGAAAACACAAAAAGATTGACCCTTAATTTGTGGGGATTTATGGGAAGGGATCATTTGGAAATGAATGATGTATAACGTTTGTTTGATGACGACTAAATAACTTTGATCTAACTAATTTACCTCCGTCATATTTTGATAAATTCTGTTTTCTAAATTACGAGGCAATAATGGCACTTCACCTCTGCATAAATAGATCTGTGACTGAAACTTTGCTGACACCATTTAGCAACTTTTAGTCGTTATTGTTGTGTTGGTAATGAAATAATTACCACTAAATTTAGCAACGCTGCCGATATTTGGAGTGTGTGTGTGGCCTGGAGCTGTTAATACCAACGATGCAATTAGAACTACGGCAGGATCTGAGTTTCCAGTAACAACAGTTTTCCAATACAAAAAAAAAAAAAGTATACATATTGAAAGGATTATCATGCCTCTGGCTACCGCTTCCAAGTACACATCTATAGACTTGACGTCGGATTTCGTCGCCATTTTCAGTAATAAATCCAATACTACAGGTCAGCACACAGCAGCCTGGACTCAGCTACAGAGGCATTTAATTTAACATCATCAAATCCTTCCGTTTGGGAACAACCAGTTCTTGGGTTGATTACATTTTCCTCGAAAAGTATTTATAACATCATCATACTTTCTGTATAACATCGCGAGACCCTCCCAGTCTCAAGACACGGGCGACCTCGGCACAAGCCGCTGGTGTTGAGTTGCCCGTCGTGTTACTCATGCTATTTCTTTTATTTAGAGACTTTGCTAATATTCACTACTGTTGACTACATATAAACATATATCTTCATAATCACTGGGGTTCATTATTCTCGACTTACATTCTATGACCCCTCTTATATGTGCGAATTTTAAAGATTTCTTTACTTTCAGTGGTAACTGGAGACTAGACACAAATTTAGTGTTGCCTTTGCTAGAAGTCTCAAATATAATTCGAATATTCTCATTTCCTCAATACGCAGTATTCCGCCCTGTACTGGTTAGCTGCTGAAATACGTTATGATTGGACACAGTTTTATTCATTTATTTTTTTTTTACCCAAACCCCTCTCTCCCACACCCACCAATTTAAATAACTGTTCCAAAAAGAATTAACTGGCCAGATATATGGGAGAGCAGTTAGGTCAGCGTCCACTCCAGGCTCATCCAGATCAGCTTGCCGCTCGCTACATTTAATGTGCGTGCGCACGCATGGCTTCCCGTCAATCACTTTTAACTATATCGTATTTTCCTCTGATGGGGAACATCGGTTTTATTCCGTTACGTTTTTTATTCTTTATTTCCTTAACTCTCTAACTTCCAGCGAACTAATTTTTGACCTTCAGGGCCAGTTGTGTCGAGGTGTATAAGTGGACACGCTTATGTCGAGGGGTGAGACGGTAGCTTTGGCGTCTTCGTCTAAATGGGTCGGGGGGAGAGGTTTCAAAGTACTTACTCCGCCTCTTCCACACACCCCCCTCCTCCTATTCCCTTCCCTGTTACCACCTCCCCATCCACTCCCTTGCTGCTGCTGCCATCTGCTCTCTTGTTCCCATCACATTTTTCACTTTCCAGAACATTTCCTTATTCTCCCAACTCCCGTTTGCTCTCTTTTTCAGCCCCTGCACCTTACTCTTCACCTCCTGCCGCTTTCTCCTGTACGTCTCCCAGTAATCCGCGCTCCTTCCCTGCAAGTAACGCTTGTAAATCATCAGCTTACGGGTATATCCCTGGGTGAGGAGGGTCGTGTGTGGGAGGAGAGGGAGGGGAGAGAGGTTCCCCCCGCCACTTATCACCTTCTCCCACCACCTTACGACCCGTGGGGGGGGGGATGTCCACTCCCACCCCCGGCCGCTCACCACCCCTCCCCCCCACCGTCCCCCATACCTAACGTTCACAGCATGTGACAAAAAAAAAAAGCATAATTTCAGTTTAATTTCCCAAACTTTGCTAAACTCATTTACAAACCTCGTACATTTTCTGCTGGTGAGAGTTAGACAGCCGGCGGAGTGGAGCTCTGTACTGCACTTCTATCCAACCCAACTGTTTCCAGAGGCTGGTGGTTAGTGGCGCGGTGTCTAGTATGGATGGCAGTTAGTGTGGATGGTGGTTAGTGTAGATGATGGTAAGTGTGGATGGATTGTGGTTAGGGTGGATGGGATTTAGCGCGGATGGTGGTTAATGTGAAAGGTGATTAGTGTGGATGGCGGTTCGTGTGGATGGTGATTAGTGTGGATTGTGTTTCGTGTGGGTTGTGGTTAGTGAGGATGCTGGTTAGAGCAGATGGTGGTTAGTGCGGATGGTGGTTAAGGTGGATGATAGTTAGTACGGATGGTGGTTAGTGTGGATTGTGGTTACTGTGAATAGTGGTTAGGACGGATGGTGGTTAGCATGGTTAGTGTTTTTTTGTGGTTTAGTGTTGATGTTGGATAGTGGTGATATTGGTTAGCGTGGATATCGTTTTGTGTGGGTGATGTTTTGTGTGGATGTTGACCACTACGGTACGACTCTTTGGTTATGAGAACCTGGTCTCCGACCCGAGAGTCGTACCGTCGTGATCAGTTGTACCCTCTTGAGCAGTGGTCGTACCGTCTTGAGCGGGAGTTGTACCGTCTTGATCAAAAGTCGTACCCTCATGGTCTGTCGGAACTCGCAGGAGGATGTAAGGCAAGCAAGGGATAGGGCGAATTGGAATGATGTGGTATACAGGGGGTGACGTGCTATCAATGGGCGGTCGAAGGAAAACCTCAAAAAAAGGTCTGTGGGGCCTGACTATGGATAGAGCCCCCGGCGCTACCTCGCTAACGCGGGAAACGGAGAACAACCATGAAAAAAGAGAGTACAAACGTCGATGTATATATATCATTCTACCCATGTTTATCACTCTAAATGTCAGGCAAACTCCAAAGCACTTTAACCTCAAGTTGAGAGTGGCTGCCTCAGGTAAAAAAAGATTTACATAGTTTATATTTATAGACTGATACCATCTCGAACAAATATAAAGGAAGATGGTTAAAATATTTGCATAAACGTGTCATGAATTGCCAACAAGAGCGAGAGAGAGACAGTCTTTATGTTCCCCGAGGTGTGTGCAACACAAGGCCCTGTAATTCCTGCAGGACCACACCAGACGAACGTAAATCCTACAGTAACCGAGGGTGAAATAGCCCACATGGCACAGACAACCTGGTCTGCTGGACCTTGAGTAAAGAGAGGGGCAGGAACAGGCTAAGCCACGGAGGAACTACTTTGTAAGGTTAGGAATTCTAGGTTAAGGGAGGTTGATTGGTTCATATTGTCCTGTGATGTGGCAACTCAACCGGGAAGAGCTGTTTGTGTCGTAGACAGGTAGTGGAAGGGGCACAAGAAGAACAGCAATAGGGCAGCAGGAGGGCAGCAGAAAGGGGCAGCAGAAGGGGCAGCAATAGGGCAGCAGAAGGGCTGTAGAAGGTCAGCAGAGGGGGTGCAGCAGATGGGCAGCAGAAGGGGCAGGAGAGGGGACAGCATATGGGCAGCAGAAGGGGCAGCAATAGGGCAGCAGGAGGGGCAACAGGAAGGGGCAGCAGAAGGGAACGAACAACAATACACCTTTTCCATTGCTTCATGCCCTGAGAGAGCAAATGCCTCTCACCATGGCTCCTGTAAAACACCGGCGTCTGTTGCCTCTCACTGCCTACTGGACTCTCCTCTCAAGTCAAAAATCGCAGGATAAAATCCCCCGTAACAATGCGTCACAAAATTTTTCTTCCCTTACCCCCCCCCTCCCCCCCCCCACACACACAAGGCCGGATCACAGGAAAATATGGAGAAATCTCATAAAAAAAAACGTCATTCCTGGCCGGGCAAGCCTCGGCCCCTGCTCTACTGTTGTGAATATTTTTATGTCCGGCATGGAAGAAGGAAGACATATCTTTTTTTTCCCCTGTTTTTGTTACCTTTTTTTTTCCCTCTCCCGTTACTTGACCTTACAACAGTCGTAAACGGAGCCTTCTTGTCGTGAAGCTGCTCTTCACTTGACCCCGTACCGCTTCGATGATGGCCACGGCGCCATGAATTTCCTTTAAGGTTAAGCTCTAAGGTCATCGCTGAAGTACCCGGTACACAGCTGGGTTTTAATGAAGCACCCGGTACACAGCTGGGTTTTAATGAAGCCCCCGGTACACAGCTGGGTTTTAATGAAGCCCTTGGTACAGTACACAGCCGGGTCTTCATGAAGTCCCCAGTAAATAGCTGGGTCTTAATAAAACCCCAGTACACATCAGGGTCTGGTGAAGCCCCCGGTACAGAGCTGGGTCTTAATGAAGCCCCCGGTACACAGCTGGGCCACCGATGCAACTCTAGCAGCTTCCAACACGGCCAGACGGAAGCCTCGGGCTTACATTAGTCTTATGGCCATCAGACTGGCTGGGACGCCCCCTTCCTCCGTCACTAGTACACCCTGACCACTCAGTATAATATCTGTCTATATTCATTTACCTGTCTATATTCATTCACCAGAAGTTCCTCTGTCTATCCGTCTGTTGAATGACCAGACACACACACACACACACACACACACACACACACACACTTCCCCCTCATCCTTTCTCTTTCTCTCTCTCTCTCACTCACCCTCACTCACCACTTCCTCTACTCTCCATGTGTTGCCATGGCGGAGGCCACACTGGAACGCATATAACCCACTTGGAACCACCCTGGCCACGCTACTTGCCGTCCTCCACGGCGTTACTGGCCTCTGTCTCCCACAGGAACAGTAACAGCGATGACAGTAGCAATAAACGATCCCCCAGCGGCCGTATCTTTAATTTCCACGATGAAGGAAAAAACGGTCCCCGTCCAGGCCAGGCCTTAAATGAAACATTCTTTAGAAAGGGGCCCTTAAATCAAACAGTCCCTAAGTGAAAAATGGAGACTAAAGAGATAGGAAAGTAAGGTGAGAAGGGGACGTAATGATCTATGGGTCTTTGAGGAAGGGAAAATCTCACCTTTTTGAAAAGGGACGCTTTGAAGCTGTGGGGAGCGCCATTTGAAAGTATGGGGGCCCCATGTATTAGGAGCTAAGGGGTTCAGTGCATTTGATAAGGGGTAAGGGGGTATCATGGCCGAGTGGTCTCGACACCACAACGGCTCTTCCTTGACTTTGTAACATCCACACAGAAATCACGTGAGACAGTGGGATGTCGAGAATCAAGTTGTCCACACAAACAATGTCTATAGAGGGAATGAATATCGGACACTTTGGGGTAAGGCAAATGAATCCAGTATTGAGGTTCGACTGAGAAGAGCTGATACCTCGGACTACGTAAGATTCTGTCGTGTCTACAGAGCTAGAGCCTCCCCAGATGTTTGAGCAGCACTCTGTGCAAGAAGTGTACCACTCATGCGTATAATGGGAGCAACTGTTCAGAGTAGAGTTATCGGCGTCTGTGGTGGACACCCTGTCTTTAAAAGGTATTACTTAGCTATTTGTGTAACGTATGGTTTACGAGATAGATTAAGACCGTACAGTGATATGTCTACCGTATTGAGTGATCAAGAGTTAGAGCCATCGAGAGAGATGAGAAAGTTGAGTGGTATTCTAAAGACTGAGATAGGAAAAAAAAAAAACTGGGTTTTCGAGGCACTAAACTTAAGTAGAGTGCGTCGTCTGCCGCACTGGGATGTCGAGCCGAAATCCGAGTTTATAGAGAGGTAGTTGTGACCAAAGGAGACAGAAGGAGTGAGGACGGAATAGATTTGGACGAAGCGGAGGGACGGAAACTCCGAAGTGCAGGAGTGCATTTTGGATCCGCTTAATGCAGTTAATCGTCAATGAAGAGGAAAAGAAAAATGTAGGAGACGACACACAGTCTCTGAGGGACGCATCTTTAGGAGGGGTATAAGGGAGTAAAGGTTGATCCATCACCAGTTGGAAGTTGGGTATGAGAGAATGAGGGAGGAAGGGAGAGGCAAAAAATAAAAAAGGGACATTTGGAGACAAGAACCGAATGCCACACCCAGTCAAAAGCTTTCGATGCACCAGGGGCCACAACACACGATTCCTAAAATCCTTCAGAGGACGTGACCGGACAAATCTGCCCAAGTCTGTCAAGGGTATAAACACTTCAGTATCATCGTGACTTGATACCTGTTTACATACAGTAACTGACGTCCTCCACCTGTTGTCTTTAAACAACAAATGTGTTGCTTCAACTGCGACATCAACGCACCAGAGGCAACATCACTACGATCATTACACCTCAGTCAGAACATCCTCACCGCCACGGCAGGTGCGACACTCCAGCCATCACACCATACACAGCAGGTGCCCTCAGCGTTCGTAATACAGATACTTCACCATAACCACGTCACGTGGCAACACCTGCGCAGTTTCAACAAGCCAAGTCGTAACACCTGTCGCGCAGCAGGCAATACCTTCGGCGCCAACACTTTTTTTTTCTTTTTTGCACCATTACCAACACGAGCATCAACACATCTCGAACAACACCAGAAACATATGACACCCTGTCAGGGGTCATCACCTGAGGTCATAGCTTAAGGTCACGATACACAGATACATTCAAAGGTCACAAGATGTGGTCCAAGTTTAAAGCCAGAATGAGGCTATAAGTCAGGATTACATTAATGTGAGGGTAAAGCCTTTTAATCAGAGTACGAGTCATTAACTCAAATCACAGCCCGACGTTATATTCTGGCGTCACCCTCCTTAAGATGCTGGCCTGAGGTCACAACCACGGGTCACAGAACTTGGTCACAGCATGCGCTCACTCTTTCAGATCACACCATGAGTTGATAATCTGCATTTGGCGTTCAAGGTCAGCCTGAGGTCACAGCCAGAGGTCACAACCTGAGTTCACGGTCAGAGGTCACATCCTGAGGTCACAGCCAGAGGTCATAACCAGAGGTCACACCAAAAGGTCACAACCCGAGGTCACAGCCAGAGGTCACAACCTGAGGTCACATTCTGAGGTCATAAGCCGAGGTCCCAGCCAGAGGTCACAACCCGAGGTCACAGCCAGAGGTCACAGCCAGAGGTCACAGCCAGAGGTCACAACCCGAGGTCACAGCCAGAGGTCACAACCCTAGGTCACAGTCAGAGATTACAAGCCGAGGTCACAGCCAGAGGTCACAACCCGAGGTCACAGTCAGAGGTTACAAGCCGAGGTCACAAGCCGAGGACACAGCCAGAGGTCAAAGCCAGAGGTCACAACCCGAGGTCACAGCCAGAGGTCACAACCCGAGGTCACAGCCAGAGGTCACAACCCGAGGTCACAGTCAGAGGTTACAAGCCGAGGTCACAGGCAGAGGTCACAACCCGAGGTCACAGCCAGAGGTCACAACCAGCGGCTGTAGTCTGTGATAACAACGCAAGCCGCTCTGGCCTGAATCTTACGGTCTCAGACCACAGAAGCCACGGCGTCCGTGCCTGGGAGGGCAAGACAATGCAATAAGCGACGGTCAAGATCAGAAGCCAGAGTCCTGTGCATAGACTGAGTCACCCGTACGTGCAGGACGGACGGACACAGAAGATCCAAGAGGATATTCCCATGGCAACTGTCGCCAGCCGTTGCCATGTATCACTGCCGCGTCCAATTGCTGGCAGGAAAGTTCAAATAATTACAGTCCGCATGAACGGTGTCATCGTTTAGAGAAAAGGATTAGGAAAGTTTGGGCCGGGAAAAAAATGTCATTACTACAGGCGGTATACCGCCTGCAGACCACCACCCAACCCACCCCTCACTCTGGGGACCAGGGGTGGGGTCTGGTCCCAGACCGCCCCTCGCCCCCTAACACTGGGGGGGGGGGGGACTCGAAGGGTCATTCTCAGGTCCCACAGAAAACTTTTAAACTTATGGAAATTGTTTGTGGAAGTTGATCATCCATCGGGCCGTAGATAGACGTGGGGTAACACGGACGGGATGTGTGTGACGGCTGGTGGCGTCTCCCAGCTGGCGTCACACAGCGCGTCTGCTGGCCTCGTGAGGGATGGAGAAAATGGATATTTACATCAAATGGTCAGGCGAGTGTGTTGACTCACTCTCTCAACAACGGGGGGTTAGAACCTAGCAACGGGGGGGTGCCGGCTCATCAACGGGAGGTGGGAACCTAGCAACAGGGGATGACGACCCAGTAACGGAAGCTGGGAACCCAGCAACGGGGGATGACGGCCCAGTTTGGTAACCAAGCAACGGAAAGTGAGGGTCCAGCAACAGAAGCTGAGGACCCAGCAACGGAAGGCCCCTCCCTAGCAACGGGAGGTGACGGTTCAGCAACTAGAGACGGCTGCTAACCAACGGAAGGTAACGGCCAACCACCGGGAGACGACGACCTAGCAACGCAAAGTGAGAGCCAGTTAACGGAAGGCAACGCCCCCAGCAACGGGATAGTGACGCCCCAGCAACGGGATAGTGACGCCCCAATTAACGGGAGGCGTACTGTTTCCGTTGACCGACTCAAAGCTCTGAGCATGGTGAACAACGGGGAGCTTTTGACTTTGACCCATCAAGTACGGCTTTTGTGTAACATGAGTACGAGGGTTCGAACCTGCTGCCGAGTGCCCCGAGAGTTGACCGAGGTAGACAACACATCAACCACAGTCAACCCGGTTGAATAGACTGCGGTCAAATCAACATGTCCAGAGGGGTTGGATTTGCGCTGGGAAACCAACGCACAGAACCAAGCTTGCAGTATACCCATGCGGGACTTCTCAGCACACACACTCGCAGCTCAGGTTTTTCCCAGTCAACCAGGGACACCTCCCAGTCTTCAGGTCACGCACTCGGACCACGTATCACTAGCCACGGACCCTCTCATGTCTCAGGGCAAGGCAGACCACTTGTCACCAGCCGGGGACCCGCCCAGGTCGCGGGGGCAAGTCGTCGGACCACGTACGGCCATAAACCCCCCAGATCACTTCATCAGCCGGGGACAAAAAGCTCCAATAAATCCTCCAATTTTCCCTCCAAATAGCGAGGACATCGCCCGCACCACAGAGGTAACCACGTCAAGTAACTCGGTATATAAAAAACACTAAGTAATGAATGGTTCAGGATTATCAGGTCTTAAAAGATTATCTCAAGAGTCGTGGCCAAGAACGGGTGGTCGTGGAGCTCTCTCTCTCTCTCTCTCTGCACCGGGTCGTGAGGAGGGGTCGTGATGAGGAGGGGTCGTGGTGACCTGGGTCGTGAGGAGGGGTCGTGGTGACCTGGGTCGTGAGGAGGGGTCGTGGTGACCTGGGTTGTGAGGAGGGGTCGTGGTGACCCTGGTCGTGAGGAGAGGTCGTGATGACCCGGGTCGCTGCCTTCCTCTGGACCTTCCCTATTAGATCTTTATGTTTCTATAAATCCGCCGACCAAACTTCAGACTCTTTTTCATACTTGTTCGCCTTTTCTCGCTTTTGCGATGTAGCGCCAGGACCAGGCGAAGAATGGCCTCATTCACTCTTTTGCACTCCCCAGCTGTCATGTATATTGTACCGAAGCCAGAGCCAAGTCCCACACACCTTTCTTATGCATTAGTCCAATCCAATGACAGCACGTCGCCCCTTGTATACCACTTTATATCCCCTGAGATACACATTTTTCTCTGATTCTGCCAAAACCTGTAAACGATTTTTTTTTTTTGATATTTTCATCCAGATATATTATGCAATTTGAATATCAACAAATAGAAAATTGGTCTCCCTACCGATTCTCCTACTATTGCATTCTGTTAATAGACTGGGTACTATGTCGACCCGCAAGTTCTTTTCACACGCGCATTCACGTAACGTATTTTCTGTCAGAAGATAGTCCTATCTAACCTTTGTCCCATCATCATCTCTCTGCACTTTTGAACTCCATCCGACCCAACACTATAGCTTGGCTGCCTCCACTTTTGAGCGCATGCAATCCTGGACATTCCATATTTCTCTCGCGGCCACGGCATCATCCGCAAATATGCTCAGGTGTGATGAATCTATTTGGCAAGTCATGGCATACACCAGGAGTAGAAGCGAGCTAAAGGCACATCACTGGAAGCCCCCAATTTGCTGAGAAACAGCACATCAGACGAAGGTCCTCTCTTCCCTTCCACTGAGTAAATTCAGTCCATCGAGGGAGATTTCCCTTAAGTCTTCTTGAAAATCGAGTTTCTCTATACCAACGTCTTGCGTGTGGGACGACGTCAAATGCTTTCTGGCAGTCAGAAAACACGCACACACACACACACACACACACAGCCAACTCACGTAGCGCTTTCATCTCGCTCTGTCAAAGAAGTCTTGAGAATTTCTTGCACAAAACCATCTACCTTCGGACCCACGTTTCTGTCAGGTGTGGAGTTACGATTCGTGTGCTGCCTGTCTCTTACTTTGTGTATATATATATATATATATATATATATATACACCATGTCTTTACCCTCGGGTATGGACATCAATATACACACACACACATACACACACAAAGGGACACACACCAGCCTAAGCCAGGTACTCATTTATCGACCAGCCCCAAGGGGAGGGTGAACAGCTAGGCTGACTGTGGGCCGACCGCCGCGCTCAGGATTCGAACTCGGACGGGTCCGTACCTGAATCGTGGTCAGCGACTCCAACCACTACACCGCGGGGGGTGGGGAGTTTTATATACTCGTGGGGCCCCATCTCTTGTGTGTGTGTGTGTGTGTGGTGTGTGTGTGTGTGTGTGTGTGTGTGTGTGTGTGTGTGTTTGAGGCTATCTACCTATACGATTAATCACCTTTAATCGCCTGGTCGCCTGCAGGATGATGTCCTTAATTCAGAAATCCCAAACTATCGAGAGCTTTTCTCGGAGCAGGTACCGTTCAGCCTGCCTCGCAGTTTACAGTCTTTTCGCTGGAAAAAGGTGAGGACGCCTCCAGCTGATTCCTGGAAAAAGAAAATAATAACAAGCCGAGGGAATCCAGGTAACCCCTTGAGCACAACGGCACGATCCCTGAGCACAGCGGCGTGGCCCTTGAGCACGACGGTTCGTCCCTTGAGCACGACGGTTCGGCCCTTGAGCACGACGGTTCGGTCCTTGAGCACGACGGTTCGGCCCTTGAGCACGACGGTTCGTCCCTTGAG
>JAYMFT010031873.1:5000-15962 GCA_038088735.1 Panulirus argus
TACCAGTACTACCCGCTTGGGTATCGGGAGGGTAAGTAACATCTGCTTAGTGAGCCAGCTCTTCAGTGGTTGTCAAGTTGCACTCCTCTGACCCAGGTAGTTGTCTTTTCTTTCTGCCCCACTAACACGTGGACTACTGGCATTTTGTCCACAGACTTACAATCTCTCCTTGTCATACATAACACTTAACTCACACAGCTCATTCTTCATAACTCTAGATTTTCCTGCGGTGAGCAAGATGTGCTAGCCCTGCCTTTTGGCAAAATGGTAGGAGCAGTAGATAAAAGGCATAGGTAGGAACATTAAGGCAGGAGCATTAGGTAGAAATTTTAGATAGTAGTTGGAAAGAGTATTAGATAAAAGTGGTCAGTAGGAACATTAGGTAGAAGCCTTAGCACACACTGCACAGAAGTAGTTGGAAAGAGCATTAGATAAAAGTAGCCAGTAGGAACATTAGGTAGAAGCCTTAGCAAACACTGCATTAGAGTTGCCCTCTGCCATTGGCCTTTTAAAGGTGAGGTACTAAGGCTAAGAAGCGGCCGTGGCCACCCCTTTGAGGGAGTTCCAATTAGAATGAGTGTCAGAGATATAGATAGGTAGATTGAAGCAATAACATTTATTGGTGGGGAAACCACATGGTGTAGGCAGCAGTTTTAGGAAAAGGAGGTTATGTTTAGTAAACCTCATAGATCTTTGCACGAGGTCGAGCTCAGTCTTAGACAAAAGGGAAGTGTAACTGGATTGTTTGTGTTTGGACAGTTGGAAAGTATTTGACATTGTCCGTTATGGAAGGCTGATTAAAAAGTGGATCAGTGGGCAGAAGGAAAAGAGGAAACCCCTTTGTTGGATAGCTTCTATTAGTGGAAGGGAACAAAAGACATAGGTCAGTGAAGCCTTCTCAAAATTGGTTGAGATCACCAGTAGAGTGCCATGGTCCTGTTCAGGAATCAGTATTCTTCCTTAACTATGTAAATGACTTGCCAGAAAGTATGGACTTATACCTAAATATGTTTGCAGATGATGCAAAGATAATGAGGGTAGCGAAACATGTGGAGGATTGTATCATCCCACAAGGGGAGATTGACTAATCCCAAGCTTGGGATGGTGTAGGGATATGTAAGGAACTGAATAAGTTCAAAAGTGTTTTGCAGTGGAAGTCACTCTGTCCCTGTTACCAATTAGATGGAATAGGGAAGAGGTTTTGGAAAGCATTAAGATCTAGAGAAGACTTAACACAATAATGTAAGGTCTTGAACCATACAAGGCTGAAGTTCCCGATGAAATTTTACCATGTGTGCATATATAGTAGACAAACCTCTTGTAATACTATTCGTGATGTGACTGGAGAAGGGCAAAGTGCCAAGGAAGTGGAAAAAGGCACACACCATACCTATCTACTTGAAAAATACTGGGAAGAGGCTGTAAGCTATAGACCAGCCTCTCTGACGAATGAGGTCTGTAGGGTTCTGGAAAAAATAATGCAAAATCAAATAGGTGACAGTATACAGAGGAGAAATTACCTAAGTGAAAGACCATGGTTTTAGGGAAAGGAGATTGATTACAGAGGTCAAGAATCCAGGCTGTGGAAATGAGTTATTGAGTTGAGCATTTGGTATGACTAAGTGGAACAAAGAAAGTAATGACGGGGTGTATGAGAGATTTGTTATGGCAGAGAACGCAAAAGCAATGAATTGTGGTGTGGTAGAGTAGGAAAATGTTTTGTGGAGTGGTAGAGTAGGGAAAATGTAATACTTTGAGATGTTTTGGGCACATGGAAAGACTGCAAAGATGGAGTTTTCAAGGAGAGTGTATGATACTAAAATTAAAGGGTTTGGTGTAAGAGGAAGCCCACCTGTAACATGGGGAAATAGAGTGGAAGATTACTGGGAGGAGAGAAATTGGGGAGAGAGAGAGAGAGAGAGAATGCATGGAATGTTGTATGAGAGATAGGTATGTAAGGACAATAATTAGTGGAAAGACACCTTTGCCATGGCCACCCCCTTGTTGAGAGTTCTTAGACGGTATGGGCATCAGAGATATAGATAGATAGGTTGACAGATTAATTACAACAAACCTCTTAGATTTTGCTGAGAGACTGAGTTCTGTATTAGACAAAGGGGAAGGGTGGGTGGATTGTGTGTATCTGGACTCTCAGAAAGCATTTGACACTACCACACTGGAGGCTCATTAAGAAGTTAAATCACCTTGCAGGAATAAGGGGAAGACTCCTTCATGGAACAGAGCAAAGGATGCATGTCAGAACCTTCTGAAAATGGGTTGTTACCAGTGGAGTGACATAGGTTCTGTTCCCTGACCATTACTCCCTTTTTTATAAGTAAATGACTTGCCAGAAGGTTGCAGTTGAATGTTTCAGGGAAGGGGGGTGACAGTTTCATTTATTTTTTAATGTGGCTTTTCACCGTGTATGTGGTCCAAGTAAGGCTCTTAGAGACTGGCAGAATGTCTGTAGTGTGCCATTATTTAAAGGCAGAGGGATGAAAGTGAATACACAAATTACAGAGGTATGAATCAGTTTTGTGTACAGGTAAGTAGTATGGGTTAGTAGTTTTTGAGAGGGTGGTAGCATGCATAGAGCATCAGACTGAGGAGTAAAGTGGTAGAGGATATATGCTTTAAAAACATTGTGAGAAATACTTTGAGAAAAAAAGGGAATTGTATGTAACTTTTATGGATCGGGAGAAAAAAAGGGAATTGTATGTAACTTTTATGGATTGGGAGAAAACAAATGACAAGGTTTACAGAGAATCCTTGTGGAAGATGCTATGAAGATACAGTGTGGGAGGGAAACTACCTAATGCAGTGATGAATTTTTATTGAGAGAGTAAGGCATGAGTGTGAGTTGAAAAGGGCAAGGATAAGTGGTTCCAGGTGGAGGTGGGTCTGTATCAAGGGTGTGTGCTGTCACCTTGGCTGTTTAATCTGTTTATAGTTAGGGTGGTGAGAGAGGTAAGTGCAAGGTTCTTGGAGAGAGGGACAGGTCTACAGTATGCTAGGGTGGGAGTCTTTGGAGGCCAGTCATTTGTTGTGTGCTGAGGACGCATCCCTGGTGGCACACTCAAGAGAAACAGCACTAGCTGATTTCTAAGTATCTGTTTATCAATGTTTCTGTCTCTGATGCCTCTTCTCTTCAGGAACTCTCTTAAGGGGGTGGCCATGGCAAAAAGAGCTCTCATAATTGGTGAACTTTAGTGCCATTTTTAGCCTTTAGTGCCTCACCCTTGACAGGCCACTGGCAGAGGGCAACTCTAGCACAGTACATTCAGAGATTCCTACCTAATGTTCCTACCAACAACTACTACCTAATGTTCCAGCCTGTACTTCTACCTAATTCTCCCACCAAATAACTGAACATGTCCACTTAATGCTCTTCAGTATTCCATACATAGTTACCATGCCTCTTTTCCAGTGCACTTCAGAATGAACAGCTACTAAATATATACAGTGTCTTTACAGATTTGGTACCAGTTGCTGTTTCCCAAAGAAAAGGCTATTTTATGTTTCAAACCCTTTCCATAAAAATTAATTCTACACCTACTAGTTTTAGTGATTTCCAACAGCTAGAATCCGAGTCAAAATCAAATAAGATATCCAGGAACAAATTTAAACCCAGTGTTACCAACACAATGAATTTCTAATGAAAATATTTTGAGAGTAAGTGGCATAAGTTGGCACATTTCTTCCCTACATGCCATATCCTTCATGAACTCCTGAGTAGTATAGTTGTTCTTTAGAAATGTATGTACATCATGGAAACGACTTCCTTGTACTAATTAGGATTCCTGATGTTTTTCCCTAAAAGTATATCCATGATATTTTCAAGGTTAATAATTCTCAGTGACATCTTCAACTCAGAGGACAAATTTTTTTGCCCTGAGGTTACATACATTGATATGGAAAGTTACTGTTCATGTGCAGTAATTTCTTATAGTGGTACGTTTCAGCTCTGAGATGTAAGCTGCCTCTGATGAAATGTTAAATGTGTTCCCATGTTTTCTACATCTAGAATGTACTAACCTTATTTGACTTAGATACAGGAACTTAAATGCGTAAATCACAAATAAACTTATATTGGAGTAAAACAATCTTGTTGATGAACAGAATATGAGAACTTTTTAAATATTAAAAAAAATAGTATAATTTTAATGGCTAGAAAAAGTCTGTTATACATCATATCATAAGTATTACCAGTTCATTATACAGGTACACCACCAATTTTCCGGCAACTGATGGTCCGGCACCTCTTTTAGTCTAGACAAAATTACGAGACAGAACTTGAAATTTCTTTGGCCACCAGGTTAGTTTACTGGGAGGCCACTGATGGCATTGTGTGTAGCATGTGCTCACGTGCATTATTTACACTATACTTGTTGGTGGTAATACCTTGATTTTGTGAGATTCTTAGCTTATTTTGCTTAATCTTAACCCTAGCTATGTCAAACGTAAACATCAGTCTATATCAATCCAAAAGAAAGTTGAACTGTTGAAAAAACTGGACCGTGGTGTTTTGATGCATAAGCTATAGGACATCTTTGGTATTGGTTCATCAACTGTTTATGATATAAAGAAGCAAAGGGACAAAATATTGAAATTCTATGCAGACAGTGATTCCAAGAAGCAAATGAGCATTAGGAAAACTATGAAAAATGGTACAAGTACTAATCATGATCAAGTGATGATGGAATGGTTTTGACAATGTCGGAGTGATGAAGTGGACTTGTCAGGTAGCATGGTAATGGACCAGGCTCAGTTTTTCCATAAAGAATTTGAATTAGAACAATAGTGTGATGATAGTGAAGGATGGCTCCAAAGATTCAAGAAGCATCATGGAATTTCCATGCAAAAAGTGTGTGGAGAAAAGCAGTGTGCTAACCACAAAGGAGCTTCTGAGTATGTTGATGAATTTGTGAAGCTCGTAGCTGACGAGCACCTCATTCCAGAGCAGGTGTACAATGCAGATGAAACTACAGTATATTGGCAGTGTATATATAGGAAAACAGTACAGTAATTGATAAATTTACTTTTAATTTTTGCTTAATAATTTTGATCAACAATCCTGTATCACTGGTACAGGTACCTGTACAGGTACATTACCTTGCACAGTACAGGTATTAATGAACTTGCATCATTTATACTAATGTACAGGTACCTATATTTCATTTAATTATTTGATTTACATTTGATATTTGTTTATTTTAAGTTTCTAGGAGTCCATGGTGCTTTAGAGACATGGGAGGTGTATAATTAGTGGTTTGGAGGTGTGTTGTTGAATTATTGTTACGTGACCATGACTGGTTAGGCAAAATGGTTAAACTGGCAGGGCTTTGGAACCAAGGATGCCGGAAAGTTGGTGGTGTACCTGCATCACAAGTATCACAAATTCATTAAATAATGTCGAAAGATACCGAAACAAACCACAATTATTTCTGAAGTAAATAGCATAAATCCCTCTTGATATTGATAACATGTTTCCTTTCTCTCTGTATTACACCATAATTACAGCTTAGAACCATACATACAATGATACATTTCAGCTCTCAGATGTTAGCTGCCTGTGATGATATGTTAAATGTGATCCCATGTTTTCTACATCTTATTTGAGTTATACAGGAACTTAGATGTCTTAGTCACAAATAGACTTATATTGGAGTAAAACAGTCTTATTGACAAACAAACATGATAACTTTTTAAAAGTAAAATAAGTATTATTTTCAGACTTGAAAGTCTGTTATACATTATATCACAAGTTTTTATCAAGGATGTAAAGCATGTGTACGAGTAGGAAAAGAGGAGAGTGGTTGCTCCCCAGTGAAGGTTGGTCTGCTGCAGGGGTGTGTGATGTCCCCATGGTTGTTTAATTTGTTTATGGATGGTGTGGTTAAGGAGGTAAATGTGAGAGAGTTGGAGAGAGGGGCGAGTATGCAGTCTGTTTGGGATGAGAGGGCCTGGGAAGTGAGTCAATTGTTGTTCGCCGATGATACAGCACTGGGCACCGGATGCTGATTCGAGTAAGGAACTGCAAAAGTTGGGGAATGAATTTGGAAAAATGTGGGAGAGGAGAAAATTGAGAGTAAATGTGAATAAGAGCAAGTCATTAGTTTCTGCAGGGTTGAGGGACAAGTTAGTTGGGATGTAAGTTTGAATGGAGAAAAATTGGAGAAAGCGAAGTGTTTTAGATATCTGGGAGTGGACTCGGCAGCGAATGGAACCATGGAAGCCGAAGTGAGTCATACGTGGGGGAGTGGACGAAGGTTCTGGGACCGACGAAGAATGTGCGAATAGAGAGAACGTTATTTCGGAGAGCAAAAATGGTTATGTTTGAAGGAATAGTGATTAGAGCACAGGTCACCCTCTACGATCTCACCTCTCTCAAGGTAGAAAATCAAGTTAACATATGTTTTGGGAAACAAATTTAGAACTTTTTTTATAATAGTTATTTGATTTCCTTAAACCGTAATTTTGGTTCATACTAAAATCTTTACTATGCTTGATAAGATACGATTCAACAGCATCTCTATCTATTACTGAGTTATTGTATGTAATAAACCTAGCGCTGCTCCAGTTAGTTATGTTTTTAACCCTTAACCAAGAGCCTTATTAGTTCGACCAGTGTAAAACTGATCACAATTTTTCCAAGGGATGCTCTACGCACAACCTTCCTGAGCAGTTACAGAATTTCTGAAAAGATTTTCTCTAATAGTATAATTATTGCTGAAGATTACATTAATATTAAAGTTTTTTAACAAAACAGAAGCATTAAGCAAGTTCTCCCAATGGAGTAATAACAAGTTTTTGTTCACAAATGGCTTTTTAGTTCGAACATTTTGAAAAGACTTTCTAACAAGATTATAAGCTGGGTTAAGGAAATTTTTGGGATATTGTAATTCATGACCAGTGTCATAGATATTGCAGACTTCACCATCAGTGAATTCTGCATTACAACTATGAAATGCTCTGATGAATTTTGATGATAACACAGAACATTTCAGTTTACTGTAATAAGTAGAAAAGTAGTAAAAGTATGAGCAGGCATTTGTCGGTTTGCGATTTATGCTAAGTTATAGATTATGCCAATATACTGTTTGACTTAGTTTCAAGAGCGAACTTTACTGAGTCTACCAAACAATTCAGATTGGTAAGAAATAAATTTCAAATTTATCAATAGGCCGCAGACATAGACTGTCACCAACATACTGGGACCATTCGATAATACTAAAATGTCATACAGTATCTTGCTTTCAAAAACTTCCATATATAAAGTACTGAAAAGGGGCGAGAGAGGATTTCCCACAATCATATTTAACTGTTTGGTATTCTGTTATCGATTTATTCATATTCAATTGCCCCAGACCTTCTTTCTTGAATGGTTCCTGAAGTTACTCCAGGACTCCTACTCCAGGAGCTCCTGTGGCTCCAAAGCTGCGCTACTTCCAGTAACAGTGAAATGATGAACTCCTTTCGAGTGAGAAGTCGTTTGAGGAAACCCTACTCTCAGTGATACATCCGTACCAAAGATGACCTGTTACTCTGGGTGTAACCTCTTATGGGGAGAGGCCTGCAATTCTTTGGAGAGGTCGAGGACCATAGCAAAAGATTCACCAAAATACCTGAGAGATAAGAACCAGAAATGAACCATATAGGAGAAATCACTAGTACCTTGTACCACGAAATCCGTCTTGGTGAAAAAAAAAGAAGAAAATGGGATTGTAAGCGTTTGAGAAAATGAGTAAAAGAGTTTCAAATGCTTAACGGTTAGCAGAAGTGAGAACAGTGGGGCGATAGTTGGAAGGGTTAGCGCGGTCTCCTTTCTTCGAGAGGAACTGCACCAAGGCATGTTTCCCAAAAATAAAGATATCCTTTTGCTTTTTGAAAGTCGAAGTAGACGAGCAAGGATCGGCGCTAACCCAGAGGCACTTCCTTAGAACTCGAGGAGGTATGCCATCTGGGCCATACGCCTTGCTCACACGAAGCTGGGAAAATACTTGGAAGACCCTCCGGAAAGGAAATATAGGACAGGTTATCGGGAAGTACTGGGAGATAAGGATGGAGGATTAGCCACAGAATCATCCGAGGTGAAATCAGAGGGGAATATGTTTTCGTAAATCGCGGTTTTATTAATAGGAGAGCCTGCTGTAGATTGATCAGGTTGGAAGAGAAGGGGAAAGGTTAAATCAAAGAAGTTATTGGACATACTTTGGTTAAGGACAAGAAAGATTTATTGGTAGAGAGGACAACTCAGCACGGTTCCTTTTTATGAAGGTGTGTTTGACTGCAAAGAAGAGCTCTGCAGTGATTCAGGGGAAGAGAAGAGCTTCATGGCCCGGCAAACTTTGTCCCTGACGTCACAAGGAGAAGCAATGTACCACTTCATCCTAGCCAAGATAACTTTTGCTATACGGGCAGCACAGCTGGAGGCAACCCGGAGACGAAGCAGCCCTGGCAACGAGAAGAGCCACTACACAAGGATGACTAATGAGCTCCCCCAAAGTTCCAAAGTTTGCGTTTCAAGTTTCAAGGGAAGGACAGAGGGTGGGCGTGCTTAACCGGCGGTCATAGATATAAGACTTTGGTAGGAGGACCCTCAGGCAGTAGAGATAGCGAGTGTGTATAGTAGAAGGGTTCAGAGGTTGAGAAAAAAAAATATATTCCGGAAGAGAGGTTGGGATGGTCAGGAACTTATGTTAGATGTTTTATTATTTGTTCTAGACTTTTTTTATGATTTTCACACCCATCAATGTTAAGGTGTCTTCAAAGACATTTTCTTATTTGCAACATTTTAATAAACTAACCTACAATCTGTTATGACACTCAGGATGAACGAAAAATCTGAAACCTTAACATTCTCTAGAACGACTGTGTATACGAGGCTACAAAGGCCGTCTGGAGGAATTTCAGGCTTTTGGACCAGATAAATTTGACCAGAGAATCAGGCAGAGCAGAGCAAGGGTAAGGGATGTCAGGGGGAGTTGAAGGGAGAAAGTACAAAAGACAAAGAAATTGAGAAGAAAACGGAGCCAGATGGTAAATGTCAGAGAAAAAAGATGTCGATACCCAGTGAAGTTCTTAAAGCGTCAGTCGATTCCGCATGAAGATAGCACTTGACCGCCCGCCCCGACTCCCTCGCCCATACTCACTGACGGATGAACATCCAATCAACAGTCTGGTCTGTCCATGGGCACCAGAAATCACACGAGTAAGCTGCCAACTCGTGAGCCTTGACACGAGACGACAACTCATTACCTCATAACCTAGATGATATAACCCTTGAATAAGATGATACTACCCTTGAGCAAGATGATACGACCCTTGAATAAGATGATACTGTCATTAAGATGATACGACCCAAGAGCAGGACGATACGACCCCTGAGCAAGATGACACATTAATAATAATATAACAATGATAATAATGATAATGATACTAATAATACTACTACTACTACTAATAATAATAATGATAACAATGACAATGTTGATAATGATAATAATGATAATGATAATGATGATGACAATCATTATCATTAAAATTATTATTATTACGATCATAATTATTATCTTTATCGTTATTATCATTATTATTATCATTATCATCATTATTATCATTATTACTATTACTATTATTGTTATTTGCATTATTGTTGTTATTATTATTATTATTATTATTATTATTAATATTATTATTATTATTATAATTATTATCATTATTATGATTATTATTATTATTATTATTATTATTATTATTATTATTATTATTATTACTATTATTATCATTATTATTTTTTTATCATTATTATTATTATTATTATTATTATTATTATTATTATTATTATTATTATTGTTGTTGTTGTTGTTATTATTATTGTAAAATGTAATATACATTTCGCTCACAGTTTTCACTGTGTTAAGGTCTTAAATCGTCGACTGGAGCCGACCCAGAGAGAGAGCAGTTTGATTACTCAGCCAGGTGTCGTGCTCTGGGGTCTAGAGGGGGCAGGGGAGGCATTGCCTAGAAACGTTTTCATTACATTCTCGTTTATCTTATCGATTTGATTTGATTTACACGTACGGTCTCACTTCCTGGGGATCGTAATGAGAAGAAGGGTCTTGTTTTCGCATGGTGGTCTGTTGACAGGGTCTGCGGCGACCTCTTTTGACGGCGGAGTGGGGCGGGCGGGCAGTTCCTGTGACGGCCCCGACGGGGCGACTTGCGTCACGGGGCGGAGGGGCAGGTGCCTGCCCTGTGGCATGATATATACACCTAGAGAGGCTGTGGTATATCCCGGGGCTAGTGAGCTCAGTAGCAGCTCCCCACCCCAACCCCTATAGGACCTCACACTGATGTGCAAGTCCATGTATATGCCTTGGGCCCGTGTTGCAGGATGGCTCTACACACACACACACACACACACCTCAAGGTCTTCCTTCTTCTGCCTGGGGAGGGCAGCTCATTGCTCCCCAGGCACTCACGGGTTTATTTACCTGCTTCTGGTCGTTCTCCCTCCTGCTTAGAGAGAGAGAGAGAGAGAGAGAGAGAGAGAGAGAGAGAGAGAGAGTGTCTCAGCGTGGCGGAAGCAAAATGAAATTCTCGATCATTTACTTTCCCAAAGACCTCTTTTAATAGGGCTTGTGCAGGCTCGTTTCACTTGGAGTCAGGGTAATGCGGGGTTCTCCTGCAGTGGGGGAAGGCAGTCGACGACGCTGTCTGTGTACTCCTTTCCGTCCTCTGACACTGACGATGCCTCGTGGATGGTGACTTCTTCCAGTATCAGAGAAATGTGGAGAATGAGAAGATTCTCTGACTAGACTGTGAACTTCCAATGGTACAGTCTCGCCAAAGGTGACTCTTCACTCATGGTGTAATCTTGAGCAGGTGTGCCCGAAATAGAGTGAAATGGAACGATGTGGTATACCGGGGTCGACGTGCTGTCAATGGGCTGAACCAGGG
>JAYMFT010031884.1:0-15962 GCA_038088735.1 Panulirus argus
ACACCCTTGAGTTGCCGATGGCCACACAATAATCATGTGACGCAGCAGCTTGCCGAGTATTGCGTGGTCTACCTAGTGGTGGGGGCACATAAGCAGCCAGCTCTTGGGAGCAAAAACCAAAGTAATACCTATAGAAGAGGAAAAGTGAACCAAGATTGAGGCGTAGGGCAAGGGGGTCAAGTTTGGAAGTTAGCCTAGGACAGTTCCTAATTAGGGTTGGACCGCCTTCCACTCAACTCTGTCTAGTAAGGATACAGAGCTAGACCCATCCCAAATGTAAGAGCAGTACTCCATACAAGGACGAATCAGTCCCTTGCATAAACGGAGCAACTGTTCAGAAGAGAAGAGTATTCGACTACGTATTAACTGAAAGGCGTACAAAAGAGAGTCTGTAGGTTGTGAATGTGTTAAGAAGGCCTGATGATGAGATAAATGATCCTTACCTAGTAGAAATAAGGGTGAAGATTTACTGAGGTTTTCTGAAAAATGGAGGTGTTAAGGGTGAAAAAGTAGGTGCTGAAAGCAATTCATCAGTTTCAGTTTCAGTACTTTATTCCTTGATAGAGGAATCGGGATCCTAGTGCTGTCACTAGGTACCCCTGTGCAATAATACGTTAAGAGTAAATGAAGCTAGGGGAGTGGATAAGGCATGTGAGGTCTTTAAGAAAGTTTTGTTGGAATGAAGAAAGTAAGTTGCTAGTGAGAAAAGGAAAAAAGAGATGCATGGGCATTACTTACAAGGTAGGAACGCGAGTGAGTGGAAGATATGACAATATATGAATATAAGTTAGACAGATGTAGTCTCACGATTGTTAAGCTCATTCTCCGTAATCAATAAAATGCAGTAACACACAACCTCACATATGGGTTTGATATTAACAACAAACACATTTGCAACAGTTCTTTAAGATTAACATTTATCTAATTCCACTTTTATATCAATTTCTCAGTTAAACATCATCTCTCTAGATCCTCTCCTAATATCTTCCTTCTCTCTGGCATGCAGTTGTCTAATGATGTTCTCACTAGTCTCTTTTTCATATCTAACTATAAACTCCACTCACAGTTCCGGTTCAAGGGTGGTGTTTGTGCTTATTCAAACATCAGCACACCTTTTGCACGCCTGAAAAACCTTGGGTCCTCAAATTCAGATGTTATATAGCTCAAGGTCTGTTTCCCAACTGCCACACTTTTCCTCTGTTTCGCCTATTGCTCTCCTAAATCTACAAATTCTGTATCTTTTTTCGACTATATAATCTCCTGTTATGAGACTGGCATCCTCCCACTCGCAAGCCGAGATCCTTTACTTCGGGTATTTCAACGTTTTCCATAGGGAATAGTTGAATTCCTCTCATGCGGATGGTGGATGGACTGAAGCCCTCATTTTCTCCATTCTCAGTGATTCAGAACAAATTATCTCCCACCCTACCCATATTCTTGACCGCTTTGACCACTTTCCTAATTTTTTGGATTTGTTTTTCACATCATGACCAACCCGCTGTAACTACACAATCTCGCCCCCAGCTGGTTCATCTGATAACACCCTCATGAATAAACCTATTCTAACGGCACCTCCTCCTCCAGCAGCTCCTTCAAAGTGTAAATACTGGCACCTCAATGAAGCTGACTGAAATAACTTACGTAAATTCTTTTCAGACTTTCCTTGGGTTAAATTAGTCTCTTACGTGGAGATGCTTCCCTCTCCGCCAAACGTATAGCAGAGGTTATTCTTGCTGGGGATGGAAGAATTTATCCCCTCTTACTCCTAAACGACCTCTTCATCCAGTCCATGCTTCAGTTGTTCCTGTTCTGAGGCCATTCAGGCAAGGGATCAAATATATCGGGCTTGGAAAAACTCTCTTTCCTCTAGCTTCCATTCAGCTTTTATCACTGCCCATAATCACTGCAAGAACGTTATCCATGAAACAAAGCATCCCTTTATTCAAAGGAAGTGCGATAATGTATCCTTGTCATTCAGTGATAGGTCTTTCTGGTCTTTAACTAAGGGCATCTCTAACAACTTCTGTCACTCTACCTTTCCTTCACTTTTACGTTCTGACGGCACTGTAGCTGTCTCTCCCGTATACAGAAAACCTCTCTTTGGTTCCCGTTACTCCTATAACTCTTCCTTGGAAGACTTTAAAATTCCATCACACCCTGATGCTTCTCTTACTAATCCTATATCCCTTCCCGTAACCTCTTTTCGGATAGGTCGAGGAGCTCTTCTCTCTCTAGATACAAGCAATGCTTATGGTCCTGATGGCATCCATCCCCATGTATTGAAAGTGTGCCTCTGAACGTACATCTGTGCTTGCTCGTCTGTTTCGTATCTGTTTAAAAGCCAAATTTTTCCTTATTCTTGGAAGCATACGTTGATACATCCCATCCCTAAGAAGAGTGACTGTTGTGACACCTCTAACTATCGTCCTATTGCTTTAACATCTACCATTTCCAAAGTCCTTGAATCCCTCCTCAACTCCTATATCCTTAAACACCTAGAAAATCACAGTCTTCTCTCTGGTCACCAATATGGCATCCGTAAGGCAAGATCTTCTGGGGTTATTCTCTCCTATCTTACTACTGTCTGGTCATCATCCCTGAAAAATTATGGGGAGTCATGTGTAGTTGCCGTTGGCATATCCAAGGCATTTGACAGGGTGTGTTATTGAGGTCTCATCTCTAAATTCCCCTATTTGGCTTCCCACCTTCACTTTGCTTCTTCATATCTAGTTTCTCTCCGGCCGTTCTATCTTTGTGGTTTTTGATGGATCAGCCTCCCTCCTTTTCACTATCAACAACAGTGTCCCTGAAGGTTCTGTCCTGTCCCCTACACTTTTTCTCCTTTTATTTCAACGATTTTCTCTCCTGCACAAACAATCCAATGCACTCATACGCTGACAACTCAACACTGCATTCATTCACATCCCTCAATTCTGCCCTGTCTTCTCTCACTTGATGTGTATCTCGTCTTGACACAGTTTTCTTAGTAAAGTCAGACTTGAACAGGATATCTCAGTGGGGTTTACTGCCTCTAAGACCCAGTTTCTACCCATTTCTTTATAGAAAACTCCTCACAACTCTTGTATCTCCTTTGACGGTACTGTAATTCCACCTCATGACTCAATAAACATACTTGGTTAACATCCACTCTTTCTTGGAAACCCCACAGTACGAGAATAGTTAGTCTGCCTCTAAGAAACTGGGTGTCCTGTTTACATGTCGAAACTTCTTTTCTTCTGAACAGTTGCTCCGTTTATACAAAGGATTGATTAGTCCTTGTATGGAGTACTGCTCTCACATTTGGAGTGGTTCTAACTCTGTATCTTTACTTGACCCTCTTGGTCCATTTTCCCTCTTCTGTAGGTATTACTTTGGTTTTTGCTCCCAAAAGTTAGCTTCTTTTGTTCCCACACCACTAGCTAGACTACGCAATTCTCGGCAAGCTGTTGCATTGCATGATTATTGTGTGGCCTTCGGCAACGCAAGAGTGTGCCGTTTTGATACCTGATTCTTTCCCTACACGTAGAAGCTTTAGAACTCTACCTTCTAATGTGTTTCCCAATAACTATGACCTGGCACATCTTAATAGACAGTTTTTTCACTTCCCCAGAATTCATAAATTCTTTCCCTTGTCTTTTCTTTTTCCTATTCATTATTCTCTCTATATTTCAGTTAAGGCCTGGCCTTGATGTGGACTTTTGTCCGTAAATGAAGCCTTCAGCATAAAAGAAAAATTACATTGGAAGCAGTCTTAATGCTAATATCCCTACCTGTTACGCATCTAAGGTACCTGCAACTGAAGACGCAGGTACCAGTTATGAAAGACGTGAGTACCTGCTTCTGGAGACATAATCATGCGCTCCTGAAGACGTGATTATCATCCTCGGGAGACATGAATATCAGTTTTTTAAGGCCTGATTATTCACTCCCAAAGACCTAATTACCTGTTGCTGAATACAAAGTTCCTTACACCTGATAACGTTAGTACATGGTATTCAAGACGTAAGTAGCTTATGGCAAAAAGATGAGTACCTCCTCTTAAACAATGAGTATTTGCTCCTAAGTACATGAGTACCTTTCCCTTAAGACTTCAGTATTCATAACTGAAAGAATGAGTACCTGATCCGCAAAACCTAGTCCCGAAGACGCTAATACCTCCTGCTGAGGTCGCAATTAACTTCTCCATAAGTCGTGAGTACCTGCTCTTGGAGACGTGATTGCCTGCTTCTGAAAACGTTTGTACCTACTAATGAGAAGGGGAGTCCCTTCTCTTAAGGTCAGATACCTTCTCATGAGGACTTAAGCACCTGCTTTTAAAGATGGCATTACCTGCTTCTAAAGACATGAGTGCCTGCTTCCGAAGACTTAAGCTCCTACTTTTGACGACGTCAGTACCTGCTTCTGAATATATGCATACCTGCATGTCAAGACTTCAGTACCCGTTTTTGTAAACGTCAGTACTTGTTTCTAAAGATTTAAAGACCTGATTCTGAAGACGTCAGTAACTGCTTTCGTGAATGTCAACATCTGCTTCCGAAGAAATCAAGTAGATGCTTCAGAAATATCAAGGCTTTATGAAATGTTATGTGTTCATACCTTGACAGTCTTTTCTTTCCCTTCATCTATAGATGATTTTCCTTATGTTCATAGCTACCAAAGAAATACATGCTTAACTCACACGGAAGCTATAACATACCAAGCGCCTGCATGAAGGTTGCTAAAACTGGCCTTTCCCATCAAATACATATTTTTTGAGGAATGAAGCTCCTTTCTAAATCGTTAAAGAAAATATGATATCCTTTTTCACTGGATTAACGTAAGATGCTGACTGAACACAAGCAAACTGCTCCCTAGGTACCGTTTTCAATACAGATTGAAAGTACATATCCAGCTGTACTGATACTTTTCTAGTTAGTCTTGTCTCCTTTGACATAATGTCTAACATGATGAATTTTGGCAATGCTTAACCTCTTCTAATGTGAATGGGTAAGAAAGTTTTTATAATACACCAGCAAATTTCTTTTCTTTCTACTCACCGTCTTCTTCATGGCGTCAGTCAGTCCCCTGACTGCATAAAGATAGATGAGGGTTCAGTACCTCAGATCTATTGTGCTTCTCTCGTTACTCTTAGATTTGAAGAGAATTTTACAAAACGCTCAGACTAGCTACTTTATTTTCTGTCCTTTCGTGTGTGGTTACAGTTTGTGTGTTACAGGGAAAGAGTTTTACCCTCGTATTGTCCCGTCTCTTTTCCTTGTATGTATATGTACTGTGTCTTTTCTTCTTTGTTTTCACACACACACACACACACACACACACACACACACACACACACACACACATACACACACACACCATCCTAAGCCAGGTACCCATTTATCGACCAGCCCTAATGGGATGATAAACACCTGAGTTGGGTGGGCGCAGGCAGACTGTCGGGCCTAAGATTTGAACCCATGCGGGCCCGACCCCGGATGGGCGGCCCGTGCTGACCCGTGGTCAGTAACGCTGACCATTACAACACGTAGACCTGTGTGTGTATGTGTGTGTGTGTGTGTGTGTGTGTGTGTGTGTGTGCAGGATCCATACGTGTAATAATGTGTTCTGCAGCCAAAGCCAATATTAACCTCCTATCTCGATTATTTACTGGTGGCGAGGTTATCCTCCAGTCCGTTCTTCTGTGTAGCACATTAACAGCTTCCAGCCCGGCATTTGACCGGGTAAAAAAGAGCAGCGCATCCCATTCGTATCTCGCCAACGGGAAATTTTTAATTAGCTCTCCCAGTAAAGTATCTAATTTACTCGTTAGTAATTAAAAGTTGCTATATTCACTTGACTGACTCAGTTTCCACTCATTTCTTCCCACACTGACTGTGGAATTAGCCATGAAATTCAGAACAGCAACACATTTTGATTTCATGCAATTAAGCCTTTTTACTAGCTCTAACTTAAGGCCTTTTGATAAAAAATGTTGAACTCTATGACGAGGAAAATTCATACAGAATACATGAATAAACAGGTCAGTTAATCATAACGCGTTTATCTATACATGCTAGATTCTTCATGAATTATTTAAAAATCTTGACTTTCTCAACCAATGATAATTTTTACAAGCTCTCCATCTTTCGCTGTGACTCGACTCTGACATCCCTTGAATAACGATATATGAAAAATGGCAATAATTGTAAACCTTTGATCGTTTTGATAAAAGATGTATTCCCTTTCATTGTATCTACTGTTCACAGATCAGAGAGAAAGAGAGAGAGAGAGTAGTAGTAGCAGTAGTTTAAGTACCGTATTAGGAGATATATATCACGGGCATGTAACTGAGATCAATATGTACATATTTACTTCCAGTTCACCAACATGCTATGACAAATGGCGAAAGACAATGAATTTTACACCGAGCAAACTTCTTTGTGAAACAGGACTGAGGCAACTTCCAGCGGGGGAAAAAAAAGAGAAGACTGACAAACAGAAGCTGGAAATCCAGGGGTCATTCCAAACTTGTCAAGAAACTTATAATCGAGAAGAGATTGATACGATGAAGACATGTGCCGGCCTCCTCATGTATATGTTAGAAGAAAATCATATCATAAAGAGAGGGAAATGTCACCTCCTGTATTCAGAATTCATGCATTTCTTGTCTGCAATATTTTCTCATTTCGTTTCAAGCCATGAAGAGCGGTAATTCTTTTATACCTAATTGTCTTTTACTCTTTGGCGAGGTAGCGTCAGGAGCGGACGAACAATGGTCTCATTTGCAGACATCCAATCTCCAGCTGTCATGTATAATACACCGGAACAAAAGACTGCCATCCACAGACAAGCCCCACAGACTATTCCATTATTTTTTACTCCATGAAGAGCAACAGGAAAGCTTTGAACATACTATTCAGTTTTTTTGTGTGTAGAATATAAATATTCTTCAAAAGTATTGCATTGTGAGGGTTGAATATGAGTATAAATTCCTTCATGTAGGACAGTAGCAGCTACGCGGACCAATGGTTTGACAGTTATTAAAATGTGGTTGAGGTGAGTTTTCCGAGCTGTTGCGCTGATTTTTTTTACAAATTCAATTAGTTGTTAATCAACGATTTGTTACAAAGTTTAGGATCATCCAGTTAGAAACTAATTTCAATTTTTGACAGAAAGACAATACGTTCATTCATGTCACTTTGCCGAATTAATCATATCCAGTTCAGCTATGGAAGAGAGAGAGAGAGAGAGAGAGAGAGAGAGAGAGAGAGAGAGAGGAAGATATGAGACATATTTTGACAGATATAGATATATGTTTCAACAGAGAGACAGTCATACCCAGTGAAGTGAGATAAATAAGTAGCGAACCAGATTATCCCACCAACAGACTCTGATCTGACGCTAACGGTACGAAGCCCAAGTTATGGTCAGTACCAGAACACGACGTCCTGCGGCGGGCGTGTGGTGACTACTGACCAGCCGAGTGTACTGGGGCTGCTACGCCCTGCTGGCCAGTCGGGTGTATTGGGGCTGCTGACCAGACCAGCCGAGTGTACTGGGGCTGCTACGCCCTGCTGGCCAGTCGGGTGTATTGGGGCTGCTGACCAGAAAGAGTGTCCTGGGACTGCTGACCAGCTGGTTGCACTGGAAGTGCGAGCCAGCGAGGCATACTGGACCTGACCAGCTGGGTGCACTGGGGCTAGTAGCCAGCCAGGTGTACTGGAGGTGCTGGCCAGACTGATGCACTAGGGCTCCTACACCCTGTTGACCAGTAGGATTTACTGGGGCTGTACTATGGCCGCAGGCCGACTGGGTCTACTGGGGCTGCTGGCCAGTTAGGTGCACTGGGGTTGCTTCAGTGTGCTGGGTGTAGTGTGATATAGTTTGCAGATTAAAGGTGTCGAGTCCTGGTGTAACGGATGGTTAAAGTGGGGCGATGTGGTGTGGTAGTAAGCTATGATGTGGTGGGGTGTGGCGTGGTGTTGGCCTTTACTGTAATACTGTAGAATGCTGGGAAGGATATGGAAGTACACGGAGTACGTGTGCATAGTACACGAAAGTATTTGGAAGTACACGGGGTACATGTGAAAGCCAGATAACATGAAAGTTGATGATCCAAGACGACGTTATCTGCTACGGGTCAGTGTCTGTAGTCGAAATATCCATATTTGCTCTGAATGGAGACGAGGTAGTGAAGTTGGAGGCTTCTCCCCAGACAGGTATATACATCAGAAACATAACCATGGAGGATGACAATATAAAACAGCGAGAACATACAGACATGATTTAAGTACAGAAAAGGATTGACAAAAAAAAAAAAAGCGCTTTTTGGTCTAGTTAAATCGACCAGATACTCTGGGGAAGAGGAACTTTAGTCGAAGTCTGGAGGAGAAGAAAAGTTGAAATAGGATCATTAATCACTCTCTACAGAACTAGTTCAACAGGGACCAGGAATTTCTTGCTGATTTATAATTGATATCACTAAGGCCGTATTCTGAAGGTATTCATAGTCTTCGTTCTCGCAGTATTTATCTTAAAGTTCTATATATATGTAAGCGAGGGAAAGTTTGACCACATTTCTAGCACATCTCTGAAACTTCATGCCGGTGTCTTTAATCGGTGTATCTCTGTCTCAAATGTAACATCAGCCTGAGGTCTATATCAGCTTTCTTCCTTTACTATTCTGTAAATTGGTCATAAAGCTCCTGGGACTCTTAGTTTATTTCTTTATGGAGAAATGATATTCTTCGCTCTCGTAGTCTTTTCTTTTCATATTCTAGTATCATCTTCCGTTTCAGGTCAAGTTCGGCGATCTGAGCAGAACGGCCAGTGGGTCGTTGTGGTCACGTTCAGTACGATGGTAGGCTGTATAGTGGTGTAGTATGGATATAGGCTATACTGCAGAACAGTATGATGGTATCCTCTACTGTGTTATAGTACGAATATAAGCTACATTGCAGTTTACTATGGTTGTAGCCTGTATTACGGTATATCATGGTCGTAGATATTGTTATTGTATGGTGATAAATTATACAGTCATGTAGCATACTGGTATTCTTGTATTGTGGTATACTCTCGCTGCAGGCTATATTATAGTATAGTATGGTAGTAGAATTTTTTTTTGTAAAGTATGCTTCTAGGCTATATTGCGGTATACTAGCTAATTTTGTGACATGGTGCTGTGGTAGACTTTACTGTGGTATAGTATGTTTTCAGGCTATATTCTGATGTAGTATGGTTTTAGCCTACACTGTGGCAGAGCATGACGATGGTGTTAGATAGAATTATATTACAAAACTGTATACAGACATATTTCACTTGCTGAAAAATATGCTTGACAATATCGATTGTATTTTTGTGGAAATGAAAGATAAGCTTCGTAAAAGAATAACGGTAGGATCAATTTACAAAAGTTGACGAGAGACTTTGCACTATTTGGCAAAAATTCTAATGAACAGGATTTGACAATAGTGGCAGATTTCAACATACAGGTGGGGATAAACCCTTTCTGTGGGCGTTGGTTCCACCTACACTCGCTAGATAGTATCCTAATGCGATTTTTTGAGAAACCTGCCCGCGACGAGAACATGTTAGACTTAGCTTTAGCTACAAATGAGAATTTTATGAGTAATGTTAACGTTGGAGAGAAGTTCGTAGAAGTGATCACTAACAAATACTTTCAAGCTAGCTTTCAGCACCTCCTTTAATGTTAGTTATGAAAATCATGAAAAAATACCAGATCTTAGACTCACAAATTTCTTGATATTTGCACTGCTCTTAATAGGTAAATTTAGGATGATCTCGTTAGTGAAAACTATATGGATGTAGCTTAGAAAACTATATGGATGTAGCTTATAAGTTTCAGTAAAACTTTCGAAGTAGTAGAGAAATATTCCTGTATGTCAGTGCAGAGCAGATGGTCATATTCCAAAACTTAGCCAAAGTGGTATAAAGATTAGATAAATATTTGCTTGTTTTCCAGAAAATAAAAAATGCTAATGAAACTCAGAGAGAAGAATGACTATCATGATCGATGGAACTGTATAATCTGCATAGAAAAGGCAAGAGATTTGCATGTCAAAGTAAACGTCAGTAAGAACATATTGAAGGTAATTGCAAAAAAACAAACTTTAATTTGTATCACGGTTGTAATAAAGCCAAGAGAATCATTACCCAGACAATTCATCAATCAATCAGAGAAAATGTACACTTGATTCAACACACTAAAGCCACAACAAAGATATGACTTTTTTTCATTTCATCATCATCTACCTCTAAAGACACATCTGAAATCCCGGCTCCAACTCCATTGCTAGTAGGGGAAAATATTTTGCAGTATATTGTCATCAAAGGAAGATGCACTATATGAACTATATGGAATAAATGTCAATAAAACTGCAGACACAGATAAGTTTTATCCAATGACATTAAGTGAAGCACATAATGAATTAGTTAAGCCCTTGATTGCTCTTTTAGGCAAATGACTTACCATGCTGAGATTTCCTGAGAACTGGAAGTTAGCCAATGTAACACCATTGTTCGAAAAAGGTAATAATTCCCTCCCCAGAAATTATCTACAAATTAGCTTAACGTCGTAGTTGGTGAGATTAAAGGATCGCCACTTAATAAACGATTCTCAGCATTATTTTCGACAAAATCATTCATGACAAACAAATTTGTTCGATTTCTTTTATGTGAATATCAGAATGTATGATTAAAGTAAAGCACTTGATGTCATCTATCTAGATTCTCCAAAAACATTCGTTAAAGTCCCATATCAAAGATTACTAACAAAGGTTAAGTCAGATAGTACGTATAGATGGGTTTGCATTTCGATAGTCAGAAAAGTGGTAAATTATAAACAATGTAGTTATCAATGGTCAAGCTCAGAATGGTAAGACGTATATAAGTGGCGTGCAGCAGGATTAGTTTTCGGGCCATTTATCTTTCTCAAATATGTCAATGACGTTGATTGTGGAATGCGTTGGAAAACATCAAAATTCGTAGACGATACAAAACTGGGTAATAGATCTGCAAGAGAAATTAAACATTAACAGTTTCAGACTCATGTAGACAAATTGAATCTGGCCTCATAGGTGGCAGATGAATTCTATCCATAAATGTTAAGTTTATCTCATCGATAGTAAGCGAGAAGGCGAGCAATAGTATCAATTCTGTTGAGTTACAATAAATAAATGAGAAAAAAGGCTAAGGTGTAGAAATCCCTAGTGACCCAGATCCAAGTAAGCAGTGCACAGAATAGTAAGAATGGCTGCAAAAGTCTTGGATTCATTGGCAGGGCTTTCGATTCTAAGTAAACGGAAATAATCCTTACTCCGTACGATTCATTAGCGTGTCTCCGCCCTGAATGCAGTATTCAGTTTTGGTCACCAGACTTGAAAAAAGACATAGACGGAATGGAGAAAGTACAGCGTCAAGCAACGAAGATGATTTCCGGACTGAGAGATAAATCATAAGATAGCCGTATAGACGACTTAAGTTCATAAAGCTCGGAAAAAAAAGAAAGTTAACAGGTTAAAGAATATTCGTGCTCAAAATCATCAAATGCTTTGATAATCTTGTTTTAAGCAGCTACTAAGGGATAGATTTGTTTGATCTTTCTTGCAGTAATTGATACAAACTAGTGGACATGCGTTTTACTTCAGCTGAGGAGAAGTACTTTTTTTAGCAGGATTGTAAATGCAAGGAATGATCTTTCAGATCACCAGTACAGCTTTCGCGTGCAAGGGCCACTGGCAATCTCTCCTATACGTTTTTGATGAATTTTTTGTCGTGGCCCTCGACATCTCCCAATCATTTTGTAAGTTGCAGTATAAAATTTTGATTTCTTAACGTTCTTCATTTGGTTTTTCTTCTCTAATGCCTAGCTTCTTCCTAGATCAGTTAGTTACAGTAGCCGGTGACAAAGCTAATTTTTCTCTTTTATGCTATCAAAGATGGCGTCCCTTAGGATTCTGTCTGAACGCCTTCTCTCTTTCCCTTCTATTAGCGATTCTTTTTTTTCTTCAGCTTCTCACGCTTTTAACTTTTTATGATTCCACTCTCCGTAGTTAAACCCACTTACCCCTTCATCCTCCCTGTAATACGGTCTCTTTCTCTTCAGCTGAGCATATCCACTCTTTAAACGCGAACCTGTTCAGCATCTCGGAACGCAGGAGCTGTAATCTGTTTTTTTTCAGTGGTAAATGTATTCAATTCCTCCTTATATTTTTCTCAATTGCTTCCCGGTGTTGAATTTCAAAGCACTTCAGTATTTCAACGCTACAGTAACATAAGAGTCATAAGTTATCCCCCTCTATACCCCAGACATTCCACATAATCAGCATTATGAAATCTGCTACCCAGAAGCTGGTGGTGTTCTACAGGCGTAGTAATTCTTGCGAGCAGCTGATCCATATATGCAGGGGTTTAAAGAGAGGTGGTGGAGTCACCCCTAGATATAAGACCAGTACTCCATACTGAAGCAAATTAACCAAAATGGAATCAAAAGCTTTGTAAACTCTTCATCTATCGCCTCTATTTAACTATCCCTCTCCCTCTACCACGATCGTGCTGCCATCTCTCTGTTCTGCAAGAAATAACTCGGCCATTGCTCCCGCAAGCTGTTTGCCTGTGTTCCTGCCAGAAAGGTTTGGACCCATAGCACTTACCTGGCTTCTGCTTCCCATTGATACTGTGTGGAGATCAGCCATACGAGGACTGACCATAATGACACCTCCTTTCTTATCTCGAACAGCTTATCTGTAGAACTTCCTTCCCTCTTTAGTCTTTCCCTTTTCCCAAAACCTTTCCACCTTTAAGAGTCAGGTCTACAAAGAACTGAGTAACTGTGATTGATATCATTCTTTTTCTTCTGCTGTATATCAATCTCTCATTCAGGATGGCCATGATGAGGGCGTGTTTGTTTTTCTTGCCAGGTCGGCAATTGTTAGAAAAATATGTCAAGTAAATATGCCTCATAAAGGAAAATTTCTTCTTCGGATTGTCAGGACTACGTCCCTCAAGTGATCACTTGAACTTTCTCAAGTTCTGCAGGCAACTTAGCTAGTTGATCCATCAGTTCATTGCCATGAAATTTATAGTGTAAAAACAAATAAATTTTGATTGTTAAATTTAACAAATGCAACAGATTTTGATTTCGTTGCATACCACTTAGCTTCTCAAATGTATAAAAAAACTCTGGGTACCTTCAACCACCCATATTCTCGTACGAGCTCATTAAACTTTCATGGACACAATGGTTCACAAAATGCAAGTAACTGCTGGTGAATCTCTTCAACAGACATGTACCAGTTCTTTCACACAAGATGAAGACTGCCAGGGGCAGGACGCCTCACTTTTAATAAATGCAGCCTTGCTAACGTGAGAATAGTAAAACAGATACATTAGATATTCTTCATGATTTAAAACTTTTAACAGAACTGCTAAGTTACAAAAACCCTAATGATCGACAGGAGCAATCAGGAACGATTAAGATAGTATCAGATAACTTAAATACAGCCAGGTCGACACGATGATGACTATTGCTGGGGCCAATTAGTCTCATTAACGTCATGGGCCAGTAAGCACAGCTCATTAGATGTAACAATTAGCCGCCTTACTCCTCCCGGTCAACACAGTGTGTGTGGCAGCAGCCTTGTCCCTTGAATCTTTTGAAACCTTATAATAATGAGTAAGCACTTCCCCTTGCACCAGGTTACTCCCCCACCCCTGCACTTGCTGAAACTAATGGTGTTTACAAACCAACCAACATCTGTACAGACATAGACACAGACAGACAGACAGACACACACACACACACACACACACACACACACACACACACACACACACACACATACAACCAACGCAGACACACTTTGAAGGATCGTACGCAGAGAGTTCCCTCAAACTGCCTCCACGCTCACACCCCAGCTCGCACCGAGACCAAAAAGACTGTAAAATATGCAGATAATTGCATTCATACTCGTAGCCTCGAGACTCATGTTCACACCCTTATACACCAACTTTTATACCCACACCATCACACATACCAACATGCACAGACTTCATGTAACCACATCTTTATCTACATGAACATTTATCACACTTAAGCTCGAAAACTCTGCAAGCACGCTCGCCTGCGCTCACCCAGGTGTTCATTCATTCACAAACCCAAAGGGTTCTAGAATTCGTGGTCCTACGCCAGGCATCATGACGTTAGCTAGAGCGGCACCGGGTATGAATCATCTCTATCCAAGCCTCCTCGACCAGCCTGTAGGCTACTATCGTTCTTCCTCACAGTATTTGTCACTATTTTGTTGCCTGATATCACCATCTGCTGCCAGCTTAGCAAAGTTTAGATCCCATGGCTGACTATCTAAACTGCATTCCGTATCAGTTACGAATGTTTGCCGGCCTGGTATCACTACGACTGTCCTCAAACCCCCGGTCGTCAGGACTCTAGCTAGATACAGGAAGACAGAAGACGGCAACATCATTGGCACAACGGACGTTGTCACTCTTAAGGACACTTTAACGCCCAGAGATGTCACCACGATTCAAGTTTTACAAGAGAAAGACCCACTGCCAGTTCCCAGCGTTATTGATGGCCCAGCTACAGTTCCCCTCTGTGTTCACAACTAGAGGTGTATAAGGCAGTTCCCCTCTGTGTTCACAATCAGAGGTGTATAAGGCAGTTCCCCTCTGTGTTCACAATCAGAGATGTATAAGCCAGTTCCCCTCTGTGTTCACAACCAGAGTTGTATAAGGCAGTTCCCCTCTGTGTTCACAACCAAAGTTGTATAAGGCAGTTCCCCTCTGTGTTCACAACCAGAGGTGTATAAGGTAGTTCCTCTCTGTGTTCACAACCAGAGGTGTATAAGGCAGTTCCCCTCTCGGTTCACAACCAGAGGTGTATAAGGCAGATCCGGTCTGGGTTTACAAGATATTTCACAGATGCAGGACCCCAACACATCAAAGAAATGGTTAACCTGCTCCGAGTCAGTTCATAAAGAAACGGACTTGTCAAGCTTACAAAGAATGTCAAACTTTGTCTCAGTGGTAATATTTTACATGTCCACCAGGCTCAATTCTTTTATTTCTCTGCATCTTTTTCTTGTGTTTTAAAGAACAATGGTAGGATTATACTTATTGTCGTCTACGATACTACTTTCGTCGTTTGATAATCAGGCCGGCTGTCAAGAGCGTCAGCTGTGAGACTGAGGCAGGTTGGCGGCTTCGGCATCCCATTGAACTACATTTGCAACTTCTTCACAGTAAGACCCTAGTTACTGGACTTCAAGAACACTTTTAACTTTGTGAAATGAAATGTTATTAGAGTTGTCCACGAGCATATCCCTTTCCTCCTTCCTTTCATCCATCCCTGACACATGGCAAAGTTGACACTTCCTTCTGGCGAGCAAAATAGAAGAATCAGCCAAAGAGGTTCAACGTCTGTTCACCCTTGTCTCCACAATAGTCGCACTGCACGGTCCATTTCCACCACACCGCCTCTTAGATAGAGCTATCGGAATGGTGTAAGTAGGTCTTTAACTCACCCAAATGCAAGGTTATCCCCGTGACCCCAGAGACTACCAACAACTGTTTGGGGCTCCGACAATCACCCCGAAAGAAAGTATTCTCCTTTGAATAGTTCTGGTGTCCAAGACTGTCCGCACCGTCCTGGAGAAAAAGACTAAGAGCAGAAGGAGAGAGTACACAATCATTATGACATATGCCTTATGCTCTTTCTCCGCATTATAAGTTTAACCTTACTAAAATCAACCTTCGTCATGAGAACCTCTCCATCCTTTAATGGCAACAGACTTAGATCATACTCCAAACCTTTAGGTGTAACTCTAATAAGGTTCAGAACTCTCAAGTAGTTGGCAGTTTTTGTAAGACTTGTGGTTTTCATTGTCTTGACAGAAACGGCAGGGGCAGCTAATGCCCCAAATCAAGGTCTAGTCATCAACCATATA